>PVIU01006244.1:0-104025 GCA_004026605.1 Ondatra zibethicus | reverse complement strand
ACTGGATATACATTTGATGCACATTTATACATGCAGGCAAAACATCCATTTATATAAAGATAAATAAATAAATATTTTAATTAAAAATTATATATATGAAGTTGTAGGGTTTTATTTTGGTTGGTTGCTTGGTTTCTGTGCCTTTATTATGTAATAATCTGTCCTGTACACATTTATATTGCTGTACTTGTAAGTTGTTATGATTTGTGATCATTTAATATCATTCTGTGTATACTCTGTGTCATATGTATTACACTGTATCATATTAGCTAATTTATAATCTCAGTAAATATATCATGTTTGTAATATTAACATTTAGTGTAACTTTTATTTGCATTTTTAATGTAATTATGCCATAAAGTCCTAAGAATTAAGTTGCTACTGAAAACAGTAGATATATTTTGAAGGCTTTTAACACACATTATCAAAAATATTTGGCACCAACTTATAGTCTGAGTGACCTGGTGGGTATAAAGTAATTTCCTTCTCCAAATGGTCTAAAGATTGTTTACTATTTTCCATCACAAATTAAATTCAGGGACATGCTTTTTAAATTAGGAAAGAGAAAGAACTGGAAACAACCTGAATGCCCCTCGATCGAAGAATGGATAAAAAAAATGTGGTACATTTACACAATGGAGTACTACATAGCAGAAAAAAATAACGACAGCCTAAATTTTGCAGGAAAATGGATGGAACTAGAAAGCATTCTTTTGAGTGAGGTAAACCAGACACAGAAAGACAATTATCACATGTATTCACTCATAGGTGGTTTTTAAACATAAGGCAAAGAAAACCATCTTACAAACCACAATCCCAGAGAATTTAGACAACAATACGGACACTAAGAGAGACCTACATAGATCTAATCTACATGGGAAGTAGAAAGTATAAAAAGACAAGATCTCCTGAATAATTTGAGAGCATGGGGACCTTGGGGAAGGGTTGAGAGAGGGAGGGGAGTGGCAGGGAGGGGAGCAAAGAGAAATAAAAAAAATTAAAAATTAATAAAAAAAGCAAAAAAAAAGATTCCAAAAGCAGTATAAAGAGAAGAAAAAAAAAAGAAAAGAGAAAGAAATCCTTCACTAACTGTCAAGCCCCCTCTAGCGATAAATCATTAAATCTTCATGATGTGGTTTGCTGTCCCTGAGATTAGGGTCCTGACAGTGTCTTAGTCACTGTTCTATTGCCTTGCAGGGACACCATGACCACAGCAACTCATATGAAAGAAAGCATTTAATTGGAAGCTTGTGTTCAGTTTCAGAGGCTTAGTTCATTATCATCGTGTCAGAGAATATGGTGACAGGCAGGCAGGTATGGTGCTGGAGAAGTAGCTGAGAGATACATTCTGTTTCACAGGCAGAGGGAGAGAGACAGAGAGAGAGAAAAGGGGGGCTGACATGGGCTTTTGAAACCTCAATGCCCAACCCCACTTAATACCCCTTCCCCTGGTAAGTGTCACACTTCCTCTAACAAGGACACACCCTCAACCCCCTAATCCTCCTAATCTTTCTCAAATAGTGCCACTCCCTGATGACTGAGCATTCAAATTAAGATTTATTTATTGATTTATAATGTATACAATGGGGAAACATTTTTTTAAGGAAGAGTGGAACAATTTCATCTGTAAGAACAGAAAAATGGACTAGGCATTAAAGATAGCTCTTTGCATGCATGTCATATGAAGGCAAACAGGCCTGCTTCTTTTACTATGACTCAACAGATTTGTGTATTAGATCCCATGTACAACTCTGGGAAACTAAGTTTTCTAATTTGTTCAATGGAGAAAATAACCCTCTTCCCAATTTTTTCTCTATTATTGACTTTGTTCCATATATGAAGTATACCAAACTGTCTGAAGTAGGTTTTACCTAAATACGGAAGCCTGGTACCCAACCTGCTGTATATGTTTAGAAAGAAGCAATGGCAGAAAGTCTATAGTGACTTAAGCATCATGTGGAATTGCGGTCTCCAAACTGTATAACAAGAGGCCCTGAAGAACTGTAACAAACTTTGCAGGAGCATGATGTAGCGTTGAAAATTCTTAAAGAAATTGCTGTATAATCTCTTGGGCACCATACAGGATACTACTGTTGTTTGGTCGTGATTATTATTAGAAATGTCTTTTGTCTTCAAGAATACCATGGAAAATAACCTAGGTGCAAGTACATTCTAATCAAGCCTAGCACGTCTTGAGTTGGCCATATGGTTCGCCATGTTCTATCCACGTTGTCATATATCATTTCTGATAGATTGGAGCAGGTTTCTGCCAATCCCACTGGCAGAGGACAATAGGTGACTCTGCCTGAACCCATCTGCTCTATTTGTCTTTACTACAGATGGTTTTTATCCGTATTTACTCTTCATTGTGATAAATCATGACTGACAGTAGGCTGCTTTGCCAAGTTCTGTGTCCATCTAGAGAATTCCTTATCTCAAGGATTCTCTTAGAAACCTCCTGAATTACAATCCTTTGAAAAGCAGAAATTCATTGGTCCTTTTTGGTTTTCATTTGCTTTTTTTTTTTTTTGTCCCAAGTAGAAAAGGGTCCCTGGGAAGATAGGGCACCTGCCAATTCAAGATAAAAACAGTAAAATATGAAGGGACATGGTTCTTTTCACAAAAGAAAGGTCATTTTCTCAGGTGGTCTAGAAAAGAAGCTCCTTCATTTCTGGTTTAATGTTTACTTGAAATTAGTTATGATCCTTTGCTTGACAAAAATCTAACAAGAGAATTAAATGGTTCTGGAAGTTTTTAAGCCAACAGCTTAAGCCATCCAGCTAAATTTATTTTAAATTTATGCCAAATAATTTTTATCTATTTATCTCTTAACACACTGCTACCAAGTTGGAATGGGAAAAAACCAGCTGCCTTTGGGGGATGTTAAATGCCACAAGCTGTTTCTCAAAAACTGTGGCATCAATATAGCTCAAAATATTTTCTCAAATACTTTTATTTAAATTTCTCAATATGCAAGTATCAAAAACAGCTTTTTATTCACACATTCATGACTCATTTACATTTTCTGGTATTTATATGACTCTGATGCGGCTTCAGTGAACTTTAGGGGAATCACTTATGTTCTGTATTCATGTGGTATAAGTGCCAAGGTAAGTATGTTTGTCTCTAACCTAGTCCTGTTTTCTATTAGTTTTCCATTTGCTTGTACTCTGTAGGCCTCAGTTTTCACTTCTGCAAAATGGGCAAATCTAACTGAATTGCTCTAGAGTTCATCTCATTATTAGAATCATAACTTCCTTTTCAATCAACTTGCTCATATGTCTTTTGTGCTTAATGTCTTGATGCATAGATAGGGCTTATACTTGGTGATGATAACTCAATCAGAGTCCTGAAGAATCTTACAATTAAGAGAGAAAGCTACAAAGGTAATAAAGACATCAGGTTCTATGGCTGTGAACACTGAACTATATACTCAGTCCTGTGGGAACATCAGTTCTTAGTGACTTCTATCATGGCAAATTGTATGGTCTTGGAGAAGGTGGAATGGCAGCAAATCATTGAAAAATAAGACTACATGAATGAGCCCACAGTGACAGCAAATAAGATGACTTCAGTGGCAGCTAGCAGTAGCTCTAGGTACTGATCATGTTTATTTGCAAAGCATGCAGATGACGTAAAAGTATCTAGAGCATACCATGAAATCTAATTATTCTTAATAAAACCTGGAGTCAGATGCAACCGGCCACTAGAGAAACCTTTCACCTCTACCGAATTCTCAGACCAAATGGGGGTGATCCTGTCCTCAGACTGCCTCCTCAGACTGTGTCCTCAGACTCCAACTGTTTCCACCAAAACTCAGACTGCACTGAGTTCTTGTCTCTTCTTGCCTTATATTCATCTCTCTGCCCAGCCATATCCCTTCCTGTCTCCACCTCTCTAGTGCTGGGATTAATGGTGTAGCACTCCAAATTAATGGGATTAAAGGTGTGAACACTGTCACCTAGCCTCTAGTGGCTTAGCTCTGCACTCTGATCTTCAGGCAAGATCTATTTGTTAAAAAGCAAAGAAAATATCACTACACTAGAGACTTTGGGAAGGATAGTTGTGTTGACTGTTCTAGATCCCATTTCTTCTCTTGTCTACCCTGTGTTTCTCTAGATATTGGCCTACAACAGCACAGGTCAGAAACTTCCCTTGCCTTCTTCTTTCAGTTTATCCAAGGGAAATGACTGGCAAGTGATGAAAGTGCTGGGGATATTTACTTTTCTAGTTCCTAACCTGACAGGTCAGTATATGCTATCTATGTCTTGTGACAAAGGCCAAGCTATTGCCTCTGTATCTAGACACCTTCCCAGGGCCCTCACAGTAGTAACCAAGGTAAGTGCTGAAGTAAACAAAAGGCCTCAAAGTTCTAGAAATCTGTGGTCCTGAGATTACAAATCTAGAATTATAATGTTGGCTGAAACCTAACCCGAGTATTGGAGGTTATATTTCCTTCCCTCTTCTAGCCTTTGGTGATGCTAATGGTCCTTGACATTCTTTATTGTGATCATTTGAATAAGAATGTCCCTTATAGGCTCATATATTTGAATGCTTGGTCATCAGAGTGGCACTACTTGAGAGTGATTAAGAGGTGTAGCCTTCTAGGAGGAAGTATGTCATTAGGGGCAGGCTTTAAAGTTTCAAGAGTCTAATCCAGGCCCACTCTCTTCTTCCTGCTGCCTGCAAATCCAGATGGAGAACTCTAGGCTCCTTCTCCAGCACCATGTCTGCTTGCGTGATGCCATGCTTTTCATCATGATAATGGACTAAACCTCTGAAAGTGTAAGCAAGCCCCAACTAAATGCTTTCCTTTCTAAAAGTTTCAGTGGTCATGTCTCTTTACAGCAACAGAACACTGACTAAGCACTTGCCTTTTGGATGTTTTACTCCCATATCTCTTTGGCATTATATGGCCATCTGTCTATCAGTGTCTCTTTCCCTCATCTCATAAGGATGGTAGTTAGTTTGGATTAAGAACATATACATTACTGCAGTATGGCTTTATCTGAACTAATTCCATGTACATTCATCCTACCTCAATAAGAGAACAATCCGAAGTGCTTGGCATCTGGGCTGTACAGATCTTCTAGAGTAACACAGCTTACTTTACATCAAGAGAAAACTACTCTCCATGTTTTCTAATCCTACGGTACTGAATTATCTCTTGCTTAAGACCTACCTCTGTCCAGTCTTTGTAATTGACGCCATTAAATGCATTCTTTATATCTTCTGTATTCTTTTTTTGTTTGTTTGTTTTGTTTTGTTTTTTTGAGACAGGGTTTCTCTGTGGTTTTGGAGCCTGTCCTGGAACTAGCTCTGGAGACCAGGGTGGTGTCGAACTCACAGAGATCTGCTTGCCTCTGCCTCCAGAGTGCTGGGATTAAAGGCATGCGCCACCACTGCCTGGCTCTTCTGTATTCTTCAGAGACTCTGGCGATGTAGGTTTGATTACCTTTGGAGTGATTTGGCTTTGATTTCGGAGGTCTTTTGTTGTGGGGTGCTTTTAACCAGAGAATCATGATCCAGTCTGGGTTTAAGAAAACTATTCATGTTGGCAACTTCAAATATATGTTAGGGAATGGAGTCTCAGAAGGTTATGAAGAAAGGACCTCTTGTGACTATGTTATTAAGTCATGATGGAATAGGAAGTGGGAAAGGATACCAGTGGTCAAAGGCTTCCTGTGTCCCAGGGTGTGATCCAAAGTCTTCTTCTGGCCTTTTGTGTGGTAGACATTTTTCCCACCACCCTTTGGCCCACTCTTCCTTAATATTGCACATACCTCAATCCGCTTCTTGTTCTTCCTCAAACATCCCATCATGCTCTAGCTCCAGTTCTTTAATCTGTGTCCTGTACGCTGACACTAGCTCCTCACCCATTGACGGTTCATCTCCATTGTAGGCATGGCAGGATTTGGACTCTGATGTAGCTGTTTCTAAGGAAGGAAGACCTACCCTTAATCCGGGTGGCACTGTCCCATACTCTGGGGTTCAGAGCTGGAATAAGGAAAAGAACCTCTTTCCCCTTCATGCGGTATTGGTAGACTATAGTCTCAAACTTTGAACTAGAGTAAGCCCTCCCTTCCTGACATTGCTTTGGTCAGGTGTTTTTTTCACAGCAGTGGGAAATATAACTATTAAACCCGCAGACCAACTTTCTTCAGGTTTTTGTGCAAAAAGACTGTTTGCTAGAAACACCTTCCTAAGCCATTCCAGATCATCCCCCATAACCACTCCCTCCACTTCATCCCAGGCCTCTCTTCTTTTATTTGATTCCCCAAGAATCCACCCACCTGAGTTAATACATCATCATTCTTCTGTTAGTTATGTACTTTATATTTATAATTCCATGAGAAAAGTACTCTTCTGTCTGCAGTTGATGGAAATTCACCCAGCACAAACGGGGTGCTCAATAAATATTCAGTAATTGATAGTCACCACTCAAAGTAGAATCTATAACAAATGGTAATAGTATAATATAGTTATGGGTGACAGAAAAAGAATAGGAAAAATTAATTACAAGCCTCAGACTTGTTCCATGCCCACTTGGGAAATCCTATATTCATACAAGTAAATTTTTTTATGCCTTTTTTATAAGGTTGTCAAGAAGATTTGCTAAAAGGGTTTAGTTTGTTTTGAATTTTACATTTTGATTGGTAGTTTCCAATATTATTTTTAAAAATCCCAATGGATTTAAGTCATAGGCACTAGCAATTCCTGTGAAATTGCCTGTAGGTTGTGTGATGCAGAAACACACTCCTAAGATTGTCCTTCTGATTAGTAAATTGGTATCTTTTACTGACAGATTGCACTAATGCCATTCTGAATGACAGGGCTGTGGCTACAGAATGTCCAGTTTCTTCTTTCTCCTAATACTTATTTGCGTTCATCTTAATCTTCCTGTACTTCCTCAGTTGACTCAGCGCTCAATGGTTAAGTTACAGTCTTGGCCAGTGCTTGTAATGTGATTAAATAGCATGCTCTGTGTTATCTAACCATCCGCTTCCAATTCTTGACATGACTAAGAGATATTGTGAAACTGCAAAGTCAGGGTGCTTTCTACATCTATGTACCCGGCCAGTACAGTGGTGCCACTGTTGCTGTACTGACTGTGTGCGACCTGCACCAGCATATTGGGATGCGATAGACTCCTGATATCCGATTGTTGGAAGGAGTCATGAATACACAGTCTTTTAGTCCCTTCTTTACAAGCCATGCTGTGCTTTTTTAAAATACTTCCTTTCCATTTAAAGGGTTAATGGATTAAATTAGGATAAATTCTGATATCAGCAATGTCAGTGAATTTTAATTAAACAGAACTTGATTTTTGAGGAAGGTGGCTTGTGTATGTCTCCTAAAAATATCTTGATCAATAAAAAAAATCTGAAAATTTAGTTTTAATCTTTTTAGGATTTTATTTTTATGTTTGTCTGTGTGTGTGTGTGTTTGTGTGTGTGTGTGTGTGTGTGTGTGTGTGTGTGAGAGAGAGAGAGAGAGAGAGAGAGAGAGAGAGAGAGAGAGAGAGAGAGAGAGATCAAATTTCCTGGAGCTACAGTTACTGGCTTTTTTGAGTTCTCTGATATGGGTACTGGAAACCAAACTTGGGTCCTCTGTAAGAGTCACATATACTCTTAAATACTGAGTTGTTGTTCCAGCCCTTGATTCTTCTTTTAGTTTTCTTTTGGTTTTTTTGTCCACTCAAAAGCACCAGTGAAGACTCCCAGAGTCCAGGGTGTTATCATTCACTGTTAAACTAACCAACCAAAATCAGTTGAAAAACTATGGCATGAAAGTGAAAGCTAGGAACTCAGAAGTTCATTCGCTGACAACCTGGATGTCTGAATCTAGTCATGGTAAGTCAACATAGCTTTTTCCTGGCTGGCTATGATTAAGATGGAGGTCTCAACATCTTCCCCTCAACCCGAGACTAACCAGATTTGTTTGGTAACGCCTGGCATTGGAAAATGAGCCAGATGGTGGTGAAACATACCTCAGCACTCGGAGGTAGAGGCAGACAGATCTCTGTGGGTTTGAGGCCAGCCTGGTGGTCTACCGAGTGAGTTCCAGGATAGCCAGGGCTACACAGAGAAACCTTGTCTTGAAAATTAAAAAATAAATTAAAAATTAAAAAAAGAAAAAATATTGTGAAATGCTATGTATAATCTCCCAGTCTTGCTCATGGAATTAGGACAGGGACTATACATACTATACAGAAAATAGACTTTCTTATCATATTCATCTGACAAAACCTAGAATTTGCCTACATCATTCCCCTACCAAATCTTGATTTGGCTATGCTTAATTCCTCAGACCTTTGTGCAGCCCTCTGAATGACAAATAGGTAATTTTCTCTATTATTATAATAGCTCACCCTTCTCCAGTGACTTTCTATGTGTTTTCACATGCATCTTGTTGTCTGATTTTCAGCCACGCTATGCAGTAAGTATGTTGAATGCAGAAATAGTAAACTAGAACCCCATCTGTCTTCATACAGCCTTTCACATTAAGAATGGCCTTATACACTCTAAAGAATTATTTTAAAAGGGAACAACAACAAAAAAGAATGAAAAACAAAATGCCCTCCAAATCTGAAATATTTACTATCATTTACTTCACAAAGTTGCCCTTAGAGAATATCCTCCTTGTTAGAAGATAAGTGGCGTGAGAACCCGCAAAAGTCTATTAAACAATGTATTAAGGGGTGCAATGGATAAACAAACTCACGGATACAGGACAAAGTAGATGCCTCCGCTGATTCAAGGGCGACGAGGACCAACTGCAAGGCTTGCTCTGGCTCCGACCACCCAAGAGAGCCTGCGAAACCCTTCTCCGCTTTATCGGGTGTGATTCCCAGAGCCAACCATGTCCATAGCACGTCGCCCCAAAAGTCATTGGCTAAACGAACAGAGCTCCCACAACAGATAAGCAAACAGTATGTAACTACACACGGGACACAGCGAGGTGGCTCAGCAGGCTAAGGCACGTTCTGCTTAGTCTTGACGACTTGAGTTTGAACTTCCCCCTCCCATGGTGGAAGGGGAAAACTGACTCCCCCAAGTTGTTCTCTGACCTCTGCATACACACAAATAATATTGAAATAAAATGTAAAGCTGGGCATGGTGGTTCATGCCTTTAATCCCAGCACTCTGGAGGCAGAGGCAGGCGGATCTCCGTGAGTTTGAGGCAAAATTGGTCTACAACGCGAGTTCATGACAGCCAGAACTGTTACACAGAGAAAACCTGTCTTGAAAAACCAAAAAAGAAAGAGAGAAAGAGAGAGAAAGAAAAAGAAATAAAATGTAGGAAAACTTAGTAAAAGCTACAGATTAATGAAGAAGTAGAAGCCATTGGTTTTAAGCCTATCTTAAAATAATAAGAATGAAATAGAAGATACCCCCCCAAAAGACTAGAAATTCTTCCTTTTGGTATTCCTTAATTCTGACATTATGAGCAATTAAGAGTAAGGATGAAAAGTGGAAAGATGACAGCATTTGTGAGATATGTACTTTAGTTATAGGTTTTTAAAAGTATTGTTTAATTAATTTATTTATTGTATATGGGGGTACATACCATAGCATGTGTATGGAGGAGAGAGGACATCTTGAGGGAATCAGTTCTCCCCTTCCACCATATGGGTTCCACAGATAGAACTCAGGCCTTTGAGCTTAGGAGCAAATGCTTTTACCCACTGAGCCATCTTGCTGATACTAGGTATGCCTGTTATGCCAAGTCACACTCTCCAATATGCTTTTCTATACAGATAATGGAAAATTTTGTGTTTCTCAATCTACATCATGATTGGGATTGCCCTTCTAAAATATTACACATAACCCTTCTTGATTTTCAATAGTTCATAAAATTATATAGTATCATCGAATTCAATAGAAAGGTAGAAAAAGTAACAGGTAGTGATGTAGTAGACATTTCAGGGAAAAGTAGGAAAGCAATGTGAAGATAGATCTTTGGGATGAAGCAATATAGTACAGCCTTATCCTAGTGAGGGAATAAAGAAGATTAAAAGTATGAAATAGAGTATGGAGATGGCTTAGACACCAAAGGCTTGCAGTGCAAACATAAGGACTTAGGTTCCTAACACCCACATAAGAAGCTTGGTATGGTGACATACTCCTATAAATCTTAGCGCTGGGGACATGGAGACTGGAGGGTTCCTGCTGTTGGCCACCTAGTCTTGCTGATTCTGTGAACCCTGGTTTCAGTACGAGAATCTGTTTTTAAAAATAATGTGGAAAGCATTAGAGAAATAGCCAGGAACCAACCTCTCTTGTTCATATATGTGCACATATGCACAAACATATACAAATGAAGAACACCACATACACATACGCATGGGCACACACCAGTTAAATACGGATGCTTTCAGTCTAAAATATTTTTCCTTTCCAATTTCCTTAAACTGCATATTTAAAGAAACATCTGCCACATTAATTTTTAGGTAACATTTTTTTGTTCTTTTTAAACTTTTTGGGTTTTTTTTTGTTTTTGTTTTTGTTTTGTTTTGTTTTTGTTTTTCAAGACAGGGTTTCTCTCTGTAATAACACTTTTGGCTGTCCCGAAACTCCCTTTGTAGATCAGGCTGACCTTGAACTCACAGAGCTGGGACGAAAGGCCACCATTGGCCTCTTTTCATACTTTTAAAATGTCCTAACTTACAAAGCAGGAGGGCCCACCTCCACCATATATTTAGCACTGCTATTGGAGACCTGGCTAGTCCAGAAAGAAGAGCATGAAGCAAGAGAAAGGAAGGAAATGGTCTGCTTTTTATTCACAGAAGATGTAACCGTTTACTAAAAATAAAATCCTACAAAATCTACATCTAATCTATACTTTAGAAGCATTGGGTGTGTTTATTGAATTTTTATACATTAGCAGCATTAAGAAATGAAATTAAAATCTTTTTAATAGATTGCAAATGATACACACATAACAGTCCATTTAACAAAAGATGTCAATGACTTCCACGTGTGATATTAGAAAACGTAGAGAAATTAAAGTGAATGCAGAAATATACCAAGTTCGTGAATGTGAAGACCTATTAAGATACCATTTTTCTCCAGTAGATCTATGAATTCAGCAAAGTTTCAATCGTAACCCCATAGCCCTCTCATAGAGGATCTGAACTCTGTTCCCAGCACCCACGTTTGGCAGGTCTCATTATCCTGTAAGTACAGTTCCAGGAGATGGGACACCTTCTTCTGGACTTTATAGATGCACGTGTGCTTGCGCGTGTGTGCGCGTGCACACACACATACACACATACACACACACAAAATTAGAAATAAAATAAATAACTTTTTTTTTGTTTGTTTTTCGAGATAGGGTTTCTCTGTGACTTTGGAGCCTGTCCTGGAACTAGCTCTGTAAATCAGGCTGGCCTCGAACTCACAGAGATCCACCTGCCTCTGCCTCCCGAGTGCTAAAATAAATAACTTTTAAGAATGGAGTCTAAGAACTACAACATTAAGCATTAAGAGTTGATGGTCATATTTATGACCTCATGATTTTAATCCTAATTAGTTATCCATGTATCACAAAACCAAATGAACTAGAAAGACTACCACTGTGGTTATAAGACTTTTGGGCCTAGTAGCTCCAACCAGAAGTGGAACAGAGTATATTTTAAAATGTATGGTTTATTTATACAATGCAATATTATGTCAGTAGATGTATGAGTAGATTGGGAGATAGGTATAAAAATCGTC
Source organism: Ondatra zibethicus (assembly GCA_004026605.1). Classification (NCBI taxonomy): domain Eukaryota; kingdom Metazoa; phylum Chordata; class Mammalia; order Rodentia; family Cricetidae; genus Ondatra; species Ondatra zibethicus. The sequence continues at coordinate 92,305 of PVIU01006244.1, read as the reverse complement.
ATGTACTAATGGAGAAATTCAGGTGGTGGATAAATGAATGCTTACTATATTCTTTTCAAATTTTCTGTTTGAAATTTTTAATAATTTTTTTGGGGGACAGGGAGGTTCCATACTAGAAGGTATGTTTTGGAGGTGATTAAAACTGTTGGTTGTAAAAAAAAAACTGTTGATTGTATTTAAAATTCTTACAGAATTTACTCAAAAGTATTTATAGAAAGTCTTTTATTTTATCCTATGCCTTTACACAAGATTGAGGAAAAATACCAATTTTATCTTATTCTATAGAATCTTTTGTTCTGTTTTGTTTTGTTGGTTATCTGTTTGCTTGTTTTTTCAGTATGAGGTTTATCTGTGTATCCTTGACTGTCCTGGAACTCATTCCACAGCCCAGACTGGCCTCCAACTCAGAGATCCACCTGCCTTTGCCTCCCAAGCACTGGGATTAAAGGCATATGTCACCACTGCGTGGCTTATTCTGTAGAATCTTAAAGGTAATTCAAATAAAAGTTTTAAATCATCAGTAATTTACAGATAAAAACAAAATAGACGTACAAACTAGGCCTAATTGTTCTGTTTACAAGTTCTAACTTAATCTAGTGTGATTTAAGTATAGCCCTGGAAGAGATGCAGCCAGCCAGGTTCTCAAGTGAAGAGAAACTGCGGGGCTCCTGAAGGACATTGTCTGTTGACATTTTGCTCTATCTGAACATGAAAAAGTGCCTACATTGTGCTTCTAGAAATCAAACGTAAAAATGGAAATTATTGCACCTCTGCGTATGTGTGTGTGTGTGTGTCTGTGTGTGTATGTGTGCAGGTTCACATGGAGGTTAGAAAGAGGCATTAGATGTCCTCCTCAAGCACTCTTTATCCTGGTTTTGGAGTCAGGGTCTATCTGAACCTGTGGCTCACCAGTTCAGACTGGTTGACAAGAGAGCTTTGAGGTTCCCAACCTGCCTTACCAGCATTGGGAATTCAGACACTGGTTTTCAGGTCCCATTTTTTTATGTGAGTGATGGGGACCTAGACTAGGATCTTCATATGCACACAGCCTGTGCTTTACCCACTGAGACATCTCTCAGTCCTCCTGTGTGAACTTTATGGCAATTTTGAAAATGGATTTTCCATCTCTATCCCCAAACTATCATATATTTAGCCTTGATCTACAAGACAAAAAGTAATCTAAGAAACAGATGAAACAAGTTTATGACACATATTCTTTGTGTCAGCAGCCATAACACATGAGACAGATGGTCTTTCTTATGATCTATTTTCAAAAAAATGTTTTAAACTAGAAATTTCTAATATTCACTATGGTAGTCTGACTTAAGGTATATTTTCTTCTCCAGATACATATTTCCTAATGAACTTTTAATTGCACTACAGAGTTTATCATTGCTTATCAATTGCACCATGTTTTTTAATTTTAGGAAAAGCTGAGTGAATTGTAATAAATGCCTTTAGCCAAATGAAGATTTTTCTGTGTTTCCTGTGTTCTCTGCTGTGATTTGAAGTTATCCTGGGGTTATTATGCCAATATTCTCACACTGTCTACTTCTTCCAGTTAAAACTGCAGGTATTTCACCAGCTCGGAACTATTTGTTTGCTCATCTTTCTTCATCAAAGCATAATTTCTTTCAAGGCAAAGAAACCACTCATGTGTGCCACATAGGATCAGTCATATAGATATAATAAAAGAAATATTTACAATATAAATATTTTTACTCATTTCAAACTTTTTTTAAAAAATATTTATTAGCCAGGCAGTGGTGGTACACTCCTTTAATCCCAGCACTTGGGAGGCAGATGCAGGTGGGTCTCTGAATTGGAGGCCAGCATGGTTTGCACAGTGAGTTCCAGGACAGCCAGGGTTATACAGAGAAGCTGTGTCTCAAAAAGCAAACAAACAAAAATTTGTATTTTTTACTTTATGTGTATGAGTGTTTATCTGCATGTATGTAAATGAACTGTGTGCATGTGTGACTGGTGCCCATGGAGCCAGAAGAGGGCACCTGATGCTCTGGAACTGGAGTTACAGATGGTTGGGAGTCATCCTGTGGGTGCTAGGGCTCTGTGATCATATTGAGACCTAACATAATTTGATATCTTGGAGAAGAAAGTTTAACTATAATAAATTCAATGACAATGATAATTAAAAAAATCAAACTGTTATGTTTCCTCTTGAAATATATAGTTAACTAAACAATCTTTCTTTTTAAAAAGTTTCCACAATTTCAGGTTCTTTAATTTTTTCTAATTTCCATAAAAAGTTGTGATGATATGTGATATATTTTCTCTTAATTACCAAACCATTAAAATTCAGGGCATATTTAGTAGAGAAACCCTTTAAGTAAGTGCCAAATAAAGATTTCTCAAGCAAGTTTATTTCTTAATTGTATTAAATTGTTAATGATCCAGATTTCACTGTTTAACCGAAAGAATAGTTGAAGTAGTAACTGTGAACACTCTACAATAGGAGCAAGAGTGTGCATGGATGGTATGACAGCAGAGAACTACTCATTTGCTCTGTTTGGGCCCACAAGAGCGAATTGCTTCTCTGTGTACTAATTTGGTTCTCTTCTTATAAAAGACTTCAATTTTTGGTTGCTTGCAGTATTGAAAATTTTAGCACATGCTTATTCACTATTTTTAGTTCTGCTTTAATGGCTGAAGCATAAGCTTTGGTCATTTTCCTACTTATTATCTTATGTATATTAAAGACACTAACCTAGTGTCTATTATTGACACATTAATTTGGCTTGTAAACGAGAAACGTTTTGGTAGCTGTCATTTAGAATTCTGTTACTTAGAATTTTTCCTTATGAACACCTATGATTTTATTGGTGCAGCCAATTAGATCTAAGCCTATATGTCAGGAGCCATTGGAAATATGTCCGTGGTATCATTGGTATTTCTAATAAGCTGTCATTTTCAAAGTTTCCCTTCAATAACATAGGGCAGTTAGAGTAAAACATAATTGATGTGGAATGTCTCTCTGTATGCTGTGAATATGTTTTACTACCATTGGTTAATAAAGAAGCTGATTTGGCCAACAGAATAGAGCCCGGTGGAAAGTCTAAGCAGAAATACAGGGAAAAAAAGGGCGGAGTCAGGGAGATGCCTAATGTGGGATTCTCCTCTGAATGCTTTGAATACCATTGGTTAATAAAAAATCTGCTTTGGTCCTATTGCAGTGCAGAATAGGGCAAGGCAGGAATCCCAAGCAGATAGAGTAGGAGAAATAGACAGAGTCAAAGGGATGCCATGCAGCTGCCAGAGGAGACAGATGTGCCCAAGAACCTTACTGGTAAACCACGAACCTCTTGGTAAAATATAAAAATAAAAGAAATGGGTTAATTCAAGACGTAAGAGCTAGCTAGAAATATGCTTAAGCTATTGGTCAAACAGTATTGTAATTAGTAGCATTTCTATGTGATTATTTTGGGTATGGGCAGCTGGGAAATGAGAGCAGTCTCTGGCTGCAGAATGGCACCCAGCATGGGTCATGAATCCACAACCCTGAGTTTAAGAGTCTCATGCTCTACCAACCAAGCTAGCCTGGCCAGACAAGGAGAGGTGATGTGGAATTCCCCTCTGTATGCTGCGAATACCATTGGTTAATAAAGAAGCTGTTTTGTACCTGTAACAGGGCAGAATATAGCCAGTCAGGAAATCTGATATATATAGAGAATAGGTGGAATCAGAGAGACACCTTGCAGCAGCTGAAGGAGAAAGACATGAGCCGCCAGTCGGAACCTTACCAGTAAACCATGAGCCTCATGGTAAAATGTAAAATAATAGAAATGGGTTAATTTAAGATGCAAGAGCTAGCTAGAAATACGCGTTAAGCTATTGGCCAAACAGTATTGCAATTCATACAGTTTCTGTGTGATAATTTCAGATCTGGGCTTCTGGGAAATGAATGAGCAGCCTCTTCCTACAGATGCCAACAGCCACTGAGGAAGCAAGATGTGAGATAACAAGCCATGAGCCCTGTGGTAAAATATAGAATAAAGAAATGGGTTGATTTAAGTTGTAAGAGTTAGTTAATAATAAGCATGAGCCATCAACCAAACTTTTATAATTAGTATAAGCCTATAAATGTTTATTTGTGAACTGGTGAGTGGGAGAGAAACTTCCAGTTACATATAATGCCATGCTGGGTGTGATGGCATACATCTTTAATTTACAGTACACATGAGGTAGAGGCAGGCAGATCTCTTTGAGTTGAAGGTCAGCCTGGTCTACAAAGTAAGTTTCAGGACAGATAGGCCTTTAACAGAGAAACCTTGTCTCATAAAACAAAACAAAACAATAGAAAAGCGTGATGCCTTCATTAAACTGGTCTAAGAACCAAATGACTCCTGATTTCTTTCCACATTGTCTGTTTTCTTTCCACATGATTGTGTTTGTCTTGTTATGCTCTGTATTGTGTCTGGTGTGTGTGTGTGTGTGTGTGTGTGTGTGTCCCAGCATGCAGGACTTTAGCCTTCCAGAACTCAAGTTTAAAATTTGCCAATTTCAACAGGTATCTACAAAGAGCAAAAGAGAATAAAGACAATAGTTACCAGTGGACTTGCTTAGGCAACTTGCTGAGCTTTGTACAGATTATGCCACTGCAAAGATGGCAGCATGAAGTGAGAGCATCACTTTAGAGCTAGAGCTGTAGAATCAAAATGGAACAACTTTGCCAAATTTATATTACTTGGTGAAGATCTTAAAGAAATCTAAAATATTGATCTAGTTTATTGAGAGTAGAGGTCTTATATGAATCCACTTTTGAAGAAGAGGCAGTTTTCTAAGGAAATATTTTGAAAATTTTCTGTTATATTCAAAATAGGAATTGAATATATCCATTGTATTATGTGATAAAAACAAACAGATGAAATTATAACCAAGAAGCAAGTGAATTACAGCAGAAAGGATTAAATTAGCCAGCTGTTCATTCTAATATGCAAGTGAATGTTGGAACAAATTAAGACTAAGTCACTGTACGACCTAAATTAGATCGTGTATAACTCTCAACAGAACAGCCATTCTTGTTATCATAGATTTCTTTCTTTTTCCTTGTATCTTTATTAAGCACTGAACATTTATAAAAAGTTCATTTAGAGAAGCAGCATTGTAACACCCTTTTCATGAATCAGAATATATATGTTTCATGATAATGTAAAATAGTCTAGAATATAATTAAATAGAACAATTAATGATAATTAATCTATACAAATACCTCAGACAGCTTAAATTCACCAGTTTATTAACCTTTTTCTTCACCTTCAGATAAAATTATCCCTCAGAATTAATTTTTTAAAGTCCTTATGCTTATTTCAAGTTTGTTGTAATAAAATGACCTTTGTTACCTGACCCCACATCATCCATTTTCACCCTGAAGAAATTCACTTTATTCCACACAGCTCCTCTGCTTATTGGAGGACTGATCTTCAAACTATAGTTTTAGTTAAATTTCAATAAATGCTAATTTGATTATCAATGTAAGACAAATACATACTCAAAATCCTTTTTTGGTTTTGTTTGTTCATTTCTATTTCTTCTTAATGGAATACTCCCTAGAATGTATAGTACATAACTTACTTAAATAATTCCATGATGTGTTGAAAGACTGGCAAGTTTGATAAACCAGCCTGCCCTCCATCTTGGGTTTAAAAGTCATCTTATAGTAAAGACAAACTAGATTCATTTCTATTTGTGATTAAATCTCTGCTTCTCAAGAATTGGATCATGCCCCACCTTTATCTTGAACTACAAATGGCACTGTACTCCCTCTGCCACGATACAGCAACCATGTCCTTGCTTCTAAAGGTTGTTATGACTACCTGTTGTTATGACCACCTCATAACCATGACTTTGTTTTAGGAGATTGTTATGATTAGCTTGCTATATTTATACTCTGCTTCTATACCTCTTCTTATTTGCCTGCCAAATCCCCCATTTGGAAAGCCTCTACTCCTGAGTTATAAAAACCTTTATCTTTCTCATGTTAATTGCTGATTTCTTGACCCCCACCTTGGAGAAAGCCAGCCCATGTTCATGAATAAAAAAGCTTGCTTTAATTAATTTGGTTATGATTTGGGTCAGTGGTCTTTCTTCTCGTATCTGTGGGATTAAGAATAATCAGAATGTTAACAAATTTAGAAATGGTTTTTCAAGGCATATTTTCCTCAAAAATTTAAAAGGGTAGGGGTTAGTAGAGGGATGGCTCAGAGGTTAAAAGCACTGGCTGCTCCTCCAGAGGACCTAGCTTCAGTTGTCAGCACCCACGTGACAGTGCACAACCATGTGTACGTCCAGTTCTGGAGAATCCAACAACTTTTTTGGCTTCTGTGGCCACTAGGCATACACATAGTGCTTAGTCATACATAAATGGAAAAACTTACTCATACATGTGAAATAAAAATAAGTCAATCTTTTTACAAAATTAAATGTTTCTTTTTCTCCAGGGTACATCAACAGTTCTTCAGACAGGTCTTGGTAACCTAATACCTTGATGTGCATGTCAGAAATAGGCTAGAGTGGTGTTTAAAGTTGGTATTTATGTAATTAATTCACAACATTTTCATACTTGAGAATCTCTTTAGAATGCAAAAATATTGTACTTTTGAAGGCCCCAAAACAAATTAGCGTCGCACAGGGTTCAGAAAAATATCTGCAGGCTCTATGTCATTTAATCGCTTTGTTGACCTGGAACTTTGGGGTAAATACTTTACCTCTGTTTTATGCTCACAAATGTATTGCCCATGTTTGTAAATATGCAATGCTACTCCTGTAGAATGGTGCTGTCTTTGCCTCAATTCCTGTCCTGTCTCCTATCATCCCCATGGTGTGGTCAAACTGGACCTCACAGCACCCTGTGATTCCCTTCCACTGATCCACATGCCTAGCCAATGATTATACTTGCTTACCTCTTTGGTAGAGCCTGTTCTACACTGTTTTGTCGTGCCTACCTACCCAAGTCTTCTCATTGTCACATGACACAGATGTATGTCCAACAAAGGATTTTTCCACATTGTGTAAAATCCCAATAGAGCAAAATCCGAAGAACCCTGTAGGGCACAGTGTGCTTTAGTTAACACATACCCATAAGAACCTAGTCCGATTATGACTGTTGCCATTTCTCCTGATTCAGGTGTTACGCTTTAGCTGAACCCTATTGTTTTGCATCATTTAATATTTTCCTGATATATAGCAAGTATTGTTTCTATTTTGTTGCTGTTTAACAGGGGTTTTTATAGTCTCCCTTTTCTATATCTACTATCAATAGTTGCCTTTCTTTAGGTTAACTATAATATTTGTTGTTGATGGAATAGAAAAGACGAAAGGAAATGAAGATATCCTTAGATCCACACTCCAAGAAGGGTGACAGAGACACAAGGAAGCTTGTAGCTCTTGTTTTTATTCCAATTTGTACTTAGTTAGTCTCCTTTGAGTAGCTCTGGAGAGACATTTCAGGACTCAGAGATTTGGCCAATGTCTCAAACCTCACTGTTTAGGAGTCTCCCAACCTCAGAGTGTGGCCATAATGACAATGGGGCTCCTCTATTGCACAAACATCAGATTGTAGCTGGTCTGGCATCAGTCTCTTCCTCCAGCAAAGGCATAATGTACCTTGCTTAAGCTTTCTGCCTGAGACTAACACAGCGAACAGCTTGAGGTCTGGATCATGGCCAACCTTCAACCTTCCTAAAACTGCCAAAGAGCTCACTGTGTTTGCAGAATTGTGTCTGTGGAAGACCTCCAGGTGTTTGCTTAAGGAAGCCATTGAAATTCAATGCAAATTAAGACCAGCTTTCTAGGAGAAGAGACTCATTTTTCAGACTCAAGACTTGAGCACACATTATTTAGATGTTCAATATGTGTTTATGTTGCAAGTAGTTAAAACATGCTTAAAATTCTAAAATACAGGCCGTTTTGCTTTTTAAAAAAGCAAACGTTTTGCTTTTTAAAATATGCTTAAAATTCTAAAACACAAGCCGTTTTGCTTTAGTTGGGATTTATAATACAGCATAAAAAGATATTTCTAAATTCAGGTGAAAGTTGTCTACTCAGTGATGATATGTGCTATCATCACATCGGTTCCCAAGAACTGATTCAGCAGGCTCAGGTTCCACTGAGAAAACCCATTTTATGGGAAAATAAGGGAGAAGTGAGTAACTAATAATAAATGAAACATTGTTGTTGACCCTATATGGAGCTAGGATGGTGCTGCTTGAGAAAGAGGATCTCACGCAGTCAGGTATGGTGGCACATTTATAATCCTGCTACTGGGAAAGCTGAAAGAGAAAGAAGGTGTCAATGCTAAAATACAGCTCCGGCTGGGCAGTGGTGCTGCACACCTTTAATCCTAGAACTCTGGGAGCAGAGGCAGGCAGATCTCTGTGAATTCTAGGCCAGCCTGGTCTTCAGACCAAGTTTCAGGATAGCCATAGCTACACAGAGAAACCCTGTCTAAAGCAAACCAACAGAAAACAAAAGCAAAACAGAAACAAAAAGACCAGCTCCAACCTGAAAGGGAATAAAAGACAGTTTATTTTGGAACCAAACATGACTGACTAGAACCTAGTAGTGCTGACTTAGGTTATCCCAAATACCATGTTCCACTGTGGATCCAGTTACATGAAGTTCTGTTAGCCACAGGATAGAAAACAAGTCATGAAACAAAACATTTATAATATATTTGGCGAGGGACCTGGAGAAATAGCGTAGTGGTTAAGAGCACAGATTGCTCATACAGAGGACCTGAGTTCAATTCCTAACACCCAAATGGCAGTTCACAACAGTTTGTAGCTCCAGTTCCAGGGCGTCAGAAGTCCTCTTCTGGCCTTTGTGGGTACCGGATTCATGGAGTACACTGATACAAATGCAGAAAAAAAAACACATAAAGTAGTAAAATAAAAAGATTTAAAAATCACAAGATAAATGTACTCGTGGGAACCGCCGTTATGAGGCCACAGCAAAGTAGAGAAAGCTCTGTCACACGTCCCACAACTATCCGGTGACATTCTTAGCTTTGCATTGGTGGAAGTCAGGGGTTTGCTAAGAATACATTTTAAAGACTTTTGATTGTCACAGGAATGTTAGGTCAGACATAGAGGTGGGCAATAAATGTCTTTGAAAGGACTCAAAATAGTACGAGATAATTTGGCTGTTATAGAGCATTTTAACTCAATTCTCCATGATCATAAAGTTCAGTTGCTTAGTTATGTGATTTTTTTTTTAAAAGATATGTCTCACTATGCAGTTCCAGCTGTCCCGGAACTCATGTAGAAAGGGCTGCTAGGCCAGCCACATCCTTTTTCCCTCCCTCCCTCCTTCCCTCCCTCCCTTCCTTCCCTTTTTCTTCCCTCCCCCCCTCTCCTTCTCTTTCTTGGCACAGGAGTTGATGGCTAGACTAGGCTACATAGTGAGACCATTTCAGAAACTATAATCACCTGGGCTGGAGGCTGGCTGAGTGGTTAAGTGCTCTTTTAGAAGACCTGAGTTTGGGTTCCAGCGCCACCATCAGGTGGCTCACAATTGCCTGTAAGTCCAGCTACAGAGGATCTAACATCTTCCTCTGGATTTTTTAGACACTGCAACCATATACCACTCTCTCTCTCTCTCTCCCTCTCCTCCTCTCCCTCTCTTCCTCTCCTCCTCTTCCTCTCTCTCTCCCTCTCCCTCCCCCTGACACACTTTAAATCTTTCTAAAAGTACAACCACTTTAAACATCCCATAAGACAGAAGATTGTATAACAGCTTAATAATGGATCTGTTAAGTGACACATTGGAAAGTTAGGCTAAATGGAAAGACAGAGTACAGCAGTTTGACTTATTCCCCCCCGCCCCCAGCCCCAACCGTGTCCTTGTGTTACCAATTCAATCCCCTAATGCAAGTGTCAAGAGGTGGGACACTGAAACCCTCAGGAATTGATTCAACACCTTTTTTGTGGGAATAGACTAGTTATTATAGAAGAGGACTTCTGAATAAATGGTGAGTTTGCTCTTTTTCATTTTTGTTTTCTACTCTTGGAGGTTGCAATAAAAGACCATTGGCAGATGTGAGCCCTTTGATTTTAAACATAACAGCCTACAGAGATAATAGAAAAAAAATCTGTTTTTCTTTATCTTTTTCCTTTCTTTCTTTCTTTCTTTCTTTCTTTCTTTCTTTCTTTCTTTCTTTCTTTCTTCTTTGTCAATTATCCATCCTCTTATATCCTGTGATAACAGCACAGAACAGATAAAAACAGCAAGTTGATGCTAAAAAGTGAGGCTGATGGGAGAATAAATACTTGAAAATGTGGAAGTGACTTGAACTGGGTAATGGGTAGAGATTCGGTGGTGCTGAAGGAGCAGGATAGGAAAATACTGACATGACCATCAATGTGGTATTGAAGACAGTTCTTGTAAACACTAAGAAGAACACAAAAGCAGTATGCCTAATTTTTCAAAGGGAACATTTAATTGGCAGTTCTTAACCCATGGGTAGTGACCCCTTTGGGGGGGTGTGAATGACCCTTTGACAGGGTGTCACCTAAGACCATCAGAAATATCAGATAATTACATTATGATTGATAACAACAGCAAACTATACTGTTATGAACTAACAATGAAAGTAATCTTATGGTTGGGAGAATCACCACAACATGAGGAGCTGTATTAAAGGGTTGCAGCACTAGGAAGGTTGGGAGCCATTGGCTTAAGTGGTCATCATCATATTATTGGCAAAAATATAAACAGTAGATTCATCCCTGGGGAGGGCAAAGTCAAAAAGGAGGAACAAGGTATTAAGAAGTGAAGGCCATCCTTATCATACAGCTGCAAAAAGTTGATGGAAGTATGTCTCTGTCCAAATTCTTTGTGGAAATCAGAATTTAAAAGCAATGAGTTTTCATTGATGAAACGTGTAGACAACAAAGTATTTAAGGTACCATATGGTTTGAGACTCTGTATGGCTTAAGATAGGGCACTGTTTTAGACATAGCACGGCTTGAGGTGCTGCACTGCTTCTTCTTGGACACTTACAGTGAAATGAAAGAAGACATTATTTAAAGAGAGCAATTAAAAGAGAAATAGAAAGGAAAGATTTGGAAGACTCTAAGCTTGACTGTGTGAAAAGATAAAAAAGAAAAAAAAATGTGTGTCCTGGAGTGAGACTGTCAGAGGTAAGGCCAAGTAATCATTTGCTGAAGAGATTAATGCAGGCAAAGAGCAGTCAGGTTCCTTTTGCCAAGGGAAAGCGAGAATGACCCCAAAGAAGCTTTGAGATGGTCAAGGCAAGCTGTGAGATGGAGGGAACGATTGCCCAAGAATACCTATAGGAACTTAGTATAGGAGTTTCTTCCATGAATTCTGGCACAGTCCTCCTGAGCTACCCTAGTCACGAACAACACAAGCAAACCAAGTGAATCTTGGCCTGTTCCTCCCAAAAGTATAAGTCATAGCCTTTGATGCCATCCATAGCACAAGAGCTGTGGGTCCATGGTGGTCTTCAACTAAATTTCACAGGATGATGTAAATAGGCTGGAGAGAGACAGGCATTGGCTGCTGGAGAGTGGGGGAGACTTGCTATGGCAGGACCACCTCAGAGAGCTCCCATGAGTGTGGTATCTAGTGGTGCCACAGGAGATGCTCCAGAACTGTAGGGCAAGCAGTATATACCACCACTCTGGAAAACAGATAGCATGAAACTTCAGTTCATAAAAACCTTTTGTATAGACTTAGTGGAGCTCAGAAACAGGGATAGACTACCAAGGTCTTAGAGGTCCAAATCCCCACTCTAGTGTGCTCATGGTTGAGACAGGGAGTCAAAGGAGTTTTTGTTGTTAAATTTTATCATTTTCCAGTATTCAGACAAAATACTCTTCCCTTGTTTGATTTTATACATACATGCAAACAGCTATTCCTTTTATTCCATTTTTCTCTTCTGACAGAAGAAAGTCTATACTATTTTTTTTTTATCTCACCACTACATTTGTGAAGCAGATAATTGTTAGCAATCATATGAACACAGCTGGAAATAAGCTTGCCTCGTGATGAACTATGCCTTAATTCTGGTTCATTTGGTTTAGATAGACTCTAGAATCTGAGCTTTGGACTATGAGAGTTGATGTTGAAAATTAGCTAAGATTTGGAGACTATGACTTTTGTGTATGAGAAGGACATAGATTTTGGTGGCCAGAGACAAAAAGCTATATCTGAGTGTGTCCTCTGGGCCTCATACTCAAACCCCAAAGCAAGAGCATTTGAAAAGCAGAAAAGTTAAGAGATGGTGAGATCATAAGTCCCTGCCATCAAGACTGTATTAGTGCTGCTGTGGTGGGAATGGCTTAGTTTTCACAGGAGATGAAAACAGGAGTTTCACAGGAGTTTTCACAAAAGATGAATCGGCTCTCCTGACTCCTTCCCTCCTTCCTACCATGTGATTTCTTGCTCTTTTGTCTTCCATCATAGGGTGAAGACACTCGTAACAGGAAGGCACTCAGTAGATGTGGACTTTCTAGCTTCAAGAACCACAAAAAATAATTCTCTGTCCGCCTCAGACTACTTAGCCTCAGCTATTCTGTTATAGTGGCATGAAAATGAATGATGACAGTAACTCAAAGAGTATTATGTAAAAGTAAACTTGAATGTGTACATCTTATATAGCTATAACATTCATAGGGGAAAATGTCTTTTAAATCTAGAGTCATCATTTTGTAGATAAGGAAGTCAAGATGCTGATGAGTAAGAAATTTGTTAGCTGTTCTATAACTGGTATGGTTGAATTATTTTTGATCAACCAGGTAAAACAAATAGTATAAAATTATAGTTAAAAAATAAATTCTGGGGCCACAGAGTTGGCTTAGTGGTTTTAAAAAAACATTGTATAAACAAGAGAACCTGAGTTTGGTTCCCCAGCACCAAGCCAGACGTTTGGGGTTTAGGAGTAAAAGAATTACCAGGGTTGGCTGGGTATCCAGCCTATTTGGAAAAACAGCAAGCTTTAAGTTCAGTGAGAGACCCTGTCTTAAGGAGAATGTCACAGAGAGTGACAGCAGACATTCTTCTCTCGCCTATCTGCCATGACCTATGAATCTGCTTGAATCTTGTAAAACAACCCTTCTCTCTATGTTCTCTTTTCTCATGGCCCCTTGAACTTTTAGCAAAGCCATTTCCTTCATGGACATCATGAGATACACTCAGTGACTTACTGCCTTCAACCAGGCCCCACTTTCTATACTTCAGTGCATAGTCTATGTAGATTCTGAATCCATCAATGTATAAAACCGTTTATTAGATCAGAGAACTCATGATCACATTGTTCTGATTGCATTCTCACAGACAGACCCACAGGTTCACTTTATTAATTTCCTGGGCATTTCTCCATTCAAACAAGTTGTCAGTCAAAACTAATCATCACAACTATGATACCCTAAACTTAAAATGCTTTACAAGCACTGTTTCACTTAATGATCATGGTGAGCCTACTAGAAAAACATTATTATTATCACCAATCACTAGGAGGGAAACAGAATCTCATAAATGTTAAAATCATGCCTTAGTTAAGTTACATAGGTATTAAATGTTTGGGGTATGATTCAAACTTGGGTTTATTGTTAGCTTGAGCTGGAAACAATATAAAAGAAATGAGAATTCAAGGCACGTAAAAGAGATACTCACTCAAATCTACATAGTAATGGTGCTAAAGCAGAAAGTAGGCATTATAACTCTGTGGGAATAGATTTGTAAGGGGCAATCTTTATGGAGCAGTGAAATAGGTATTTTGTCTCCTAAGGAAGAGTTGAACACACAGTAATCTCTTTGGAACATTTGCTTAGTTTGAAGTTTTTGCTTAGATGCAAAAAAATATATTCTATTATCAAGTCAAGTATATCACCATGTTATTATCTGGATCTAAAGCTCTGGGCTCTAAGAAGACAGTGTTTCAAGTGCTCCACAGTCACACGATTCCTGCTTCCATAAGGCTAGTATCCAGCACAACAGAGACAAGGGCGTGTCTTATGTAGAGTATCTCTAAAGTATATTTTTATTTTCTTCCCTTTGGCCAAATACTTCTTTCTTTTTAACCTGACCATAGTGTTAGATTATAGTTTGGTTTTGGGAGCTGGTGGGATGGCTCAGTGGTTAAGAGCACTAGCTGCTCTTCCAGAGGTCCTGAGTTCGATTCCCAGCAACCACATGGTGGCTCACAACCATCTGTAATGATATCTGGCGCCCTCTCCTGGCGTGTGGGCATACATGGAGGCAGAATGTCGTATACATATTAAATAAATAGATCTTAAAAAAAAGAATAGTTTGGTTTTGTTGTTTGTTTTTCTGAGACCTGGGCTTCACTATGTAGCCCTAGCTGGCCTGGAAATCATAATGCAGATCAGGCTAACCAACCTTGAGCTCAGAGATCCATTTCCTCAGCCTCCACAATGTTGGGATTTAAGGTGTGTCTCACCATGCCTCACTCAATCTATCTATCTATCTATCTATCTATCTATCTATCTATCTATCTATCTATCCATCCATCCATCCATCCATCCATCCATCTATCTCCTGTCCAAAGTTTTCTTGTTTGTTGAGGGTTTTGTTTATTTGTTTGTTTTTTGAGTTAAGAGAAAAGCCTGTTAAATCACCACACTCATCTTATAGACTTCTCTGTAGTAGTTGTGCTGACAGTAATTAGACCAATGTTCATTGATGAATTTCTTCCTTGCATAAACAGTGAAGCTTGAGAGCTGGCTTTTAAGTCCAAGAGAAATGCCCTATCTCACTAGTGTCTGGGAAACTGCTCACTGGCTTCGAAAGGGAGCATGCCCTCTTAGTCATCTCTTTTTCTGCTCTCAGGTAACTATGACATACCTACAGAGACTTAAGCCCTAGCAACACAAATACCACAGCATCAAAGTCATAAGACCTGGGTGAAGGTAAACAGACTTTGGTGAAATCTGTCTGGTCAAAACTAGCATCTCTAAATCAGTTTTTTAGACTGAAAAGTATCTAAACCAATTAGTCTACATGAAACAAAATTGGCTATTTTTCCTTTGATGCTTACATAGATGCTTACTGATCATGTAGCTGTCTCTAATTAAGTTCAGAGACTCTAGCTTCCTATGGAATTAACCAAACAATTATGTCTAGTATTGGTCCAAACAGGCTCTCTGGGTTTGCAATAGATGATGCAGTGATTAAGAGTGGGAGAAATGATCTTGATCTTGTACTTATGCTAACCACAAATATTTCTTTTGGTAGGGCACAGAGTAATCCTTGTCCTTAAAAATCTCTAATGGAATCTCTGAAAGCATGGAATATAATTAAATTCAGAGTTTTTCAGGTGAGTGTAGTTGTCTGTGTGAATAAAGATGAGGTTTAGTTGGGCTAGTTTACAAGTTCCTCTGTCTGCTTGTCTGTATTTGTTCTTGCTGCTCTCAGGGCATGGAAATGGTCCTGTTAAATCAGACTGTCAAAATGGCAAGGCTCCCTGTTTGATTTACTCATGCCACATAAACCCATGCAGACTGGTATGAATGCCACATTTGAGAAAATCTCCCATTTGGGAAAACAGACTGGGTCACATTAAAAAGGGATTAAATAGATTTCTTTTTTCAAGACGTGTTTGGTAGGCAGAAAGGAATGCTGAGGTGACTCCTGGGTAATGGTCTAGCCAAAGATGTCTGTTTCTCCTGGAAATTGCTCCACGGGGTCCCATGTCATCACTTGGGGGAAGGGAGAACTACGAGAAGCATGCTTTCACTGACCCAGAAAGGGGGAGCTGACTAATGAAGTCCTGACCTTCTGCAGAGCCAGCAGCAGCTCATACATTTCAAAGAAACCCCATTGTGAGCTTTACTGTGCCTAGGCACCACAAGGCATGCTCTACTTCACCGTTCCACATTCACAGAATACAGACAATTGGGTGTGACCCACTTATTTTATTTCCACAGCATGTACTGAAGGCTTGCTTTATCCAAAAAGTCTCCAAGCTATTTTTTTAAGTGGAATTAAAAAGCTAGTAGATTTAAAGGTTAATGCTGGTGTAGTATATAGATGTGTCCTATGGTTACAGAAATTGGATTATCTTTCAGAGTGGTGTGTGTCCCAAAGCACAACAAGATGCATGGCCATTTGTAAGATGTTCCACGATTGCTTCTGGAGATCTTTATCCACTGGAGAGGGAGAGGGTGATGAAAAGGATGGGATTCATAGTACCCTAAAACATGACAAGGATTCAGGCCCTCAAAAAGAATGATTCTCCCTAGGAGGTGGTGGTGCAAACCTTTAATCCCAGCACTCAGAAGGCAGATACAGGCAAATCTCTGTGAGCTCTAGAACAGCCTGGTCTACAAAGTGAGTTTCAGGGTAGTTAGAGCTGTTACACAGAGAAACCCTGTCTCTAAAACAAACAAACAAACAAACAACAAGAAAAACAAAAAGAATGATTTTCACAATACCTGCTCTGTTGGAAATAAAATAAAAGACTTGAAAACTGGCTTCTTATTAACTGCAAATTCAATTACTTTAGAAAAAGAGGTTTGTAGTGTGTGGTAGCCATAATACAATTATTTTATTTCTTTGAATGTAGAAGGTTGTGGCTGGAAAGGTAGCTCAGTCATTAAGAGGTGAAGAACACTTGCTTCTCTTCCAGAGGACCTGGCTCCCAGCATCTGTGTCTGTGGCTTAAAATCTACCTCTAACTTCTATTCCAAGAGATCTGACAGCCTCTTCAAGTCTTCACAGGCACATACATGGCATGCACACACAAACACACACACACGCGCGTGCACACAAATAAATAAAAAAATAAAAATTAGAAAGTTGAACAAAAATACAGTGTGTTTTTGTTATAATTTTACTACTCGAAGGTTTAAGTTTTATGAACATTAGAATGCTTATGAATACTTCCGGTACAAATGTCATTCATTTGTGTCAGTTGGCATAAGTTACTACCTAGTAAGTCTTACTGAGTCATATTCTAACAGGCCATCCAAATCATTTCCAAAAGCACTGCAATGCAGGAGTTTAGGGGATTAGATTCTGTAGGTTGCTGTTTAGGATCTGTGTTTAGGTAATTGTCATAGTTAAGGTTTCTATTGCTGTAAAGAGACACCATGACCATGGCAATTCTTACAAAGGAGAACATTTAATTGGGGTGTCTCCCTTACAGTTCAGAAGTTCAGTCCATTATCATCATTGTGGGACATGGTGGCATGTTGACAGACATGGTGCTGGAGAGGTAGCTGAGAGTCCCATATCTGAGACACTGGGTGGTATCTTGAGCATATGAGACCTCAAATCCCACCTCCATAGTGAGTGACAAACTTCCTGCAACAAGACCACACCTACTCCAACAAAGCCACACCTAATAGTGCCATTCCCTTTGGGGGCCATTTTCTTTCAAACCACCACAGTAACCTCTTGCATTTGATCTTTGAAGTATTTTTTTTATTTATTTTTATTTTACTTTATGTGTATGAATGTTTTGCATGTATGTATGTTTGTGTACCATGTATTTGTCTGGTATCTACAGAGGCCAAAATACAGTATCAAATCCACTGGAACTGGAGCTACAGATTGTTGTGAGTTACCAAGTTGATGCTGGGAGTTGAACTTGAGCCTCCTATAACAGCCATCATTACTCTTAACTGCTGGGCAATCTCTCCAGTTTTAAGACATTTGACACTTGGATTTTGCTTCTGCCCCTTTAGCATATAAAGCAAGCTATTTTCAAATGGGAATAATTAGTGCTTCAAATCTTAATTTTGTAGAGCAAGAGCAAGTTCTGTGTAAAAAGAGCAAGTCAACATTGTTTGTTGTTATAAATTTTCCCTTTTAGACTGAAGGAAATTCTACCTAGAGCTGGAAGGAAAGATGTTCTCCTCAGCCCACTTTTAAATACTTCTTAGTGTTAACTTGATTAAAAGGCTTGGTGAGTTGAAAATCGAATATAAACAAAGGATGTCTCATTTCTTAGGTGTCTAGGATTGTATCTAAAGGACATTCTACATGTAGGATATAGGTAGGTGAGAGTTAGATATAGGCTATTTGAAGGCCTGAGAAAAATGGCTGGTATTGGCCATCGATCAAACCAACTTCCTGGACAGCACCATGAGCAAGGCCATTTGGAGACTTAGAGGCTCTGACATTTGTATGCTACTATCCCCTGTACAAAACAACTTTGCTCTCATTCAGAGTACTCTTGGGCCTTATCCAGCAAAGAACTATGGTGATGTGTCTGTGGTGGTGTAAAAGAGAATGTCCCTCATAGGCTCATGTATTTGAACACTTGGTCCTCAGTTGATGGTGGTATTGAGGGAGATTTAGGAGGTGTGGCCTTATAGAAGGAAGTGTATGACTGAGAGTGGGCTGCAAAGTCAGCCATTCCCAATGCACATGCTCTTCCCCCACCTCCTGTTTACAGTTAAGACATGAGCTCTCAGCTTCCTGCTTCTGTCACCATGCCTGTCTACCATGATGAACTCTTATCTCTCTGGAACCATAAGCCCTTTCTTTTAGAAGTGGCCTTGGTCATGGTGTTTTATCCCAGCAATAGAAAAGCAATACAATATTAAAGTAGATGGGTTTAATTTTTAAGTAATTTCACCCAAAGGACACCTAGAGAACAAAAATTTACAGGTCAGCACAGCATGAATACAAGCCTATGAATTGGTTTTAGAATGTGAGAATTACCAACTTAGCTCTTATAGAAGGAGAAAATCAAAAATTACACTACTTTATTGTATTTATCTTCTTGGGATGCTGAATGAAGCTAACAAAAGACAGATTAACAGAGAAATGTTATCTGTTATGTTAAATGCTATGTTGGTGTGTATAGAGAGGCAGCATATGAAAGATTCAGTGTTAAATGGCCAATGTTAAGGTCTTACAAACCTAAATTAGTAGGTAAAAGGGAGACATGAGAGAAAAAGAGAAAAATCAAAAGTTGACTTCCAGAAGGACAAGTGGAGTTTTGAAGAACACATGGACAGTGTAAAAGCTTATGTCTATGATGGCATCTTTCAGTTTAGTTGTGAGAAATCCTCTTTCCCAGAAGAGAGCTTCTCTCTCCCTGATGTAGCTTGATTGATTTCTACTTTGGCTCATGAAAGGGTTCTTTCTGCATGTATCAATTCTCAGTAGCCTCCATCCTTTCAAAGGCTATGCCAGGGCTTTTCAACCTGTGGGTCACAACCCCTTTCAGAAGCTGAACAGTCCTTTCATAGGAGCCACATATCAGATATTTACATTGCAGTTCATAATAGTAGAAAAATTATAGTTATGATGTAGCAGTGAAAATAATTTTATGGTTGGGGGTCACCACAACATGAGGAACTATATTAGAAAGTTGCAGCATTAGGAAGGTTAAGCACTAACCGTGTACGCCAAAGTTTCATTTATTAGAGAGCCATATTCATTCTGATCCCATTCACTCTATAACCAACTGCCCTAAGAAAACTGCAAGTAAGAATTAAACGTGTATAGAAGGTGATGTGGATCTTTACTCTAAGCAATAACATTTTGATGACTTCTTGGCATGTCAAGTTAAGATGACAATTAGCAAATTATGTAGCACATTTCAACATCAGTTCTAGATTTCACTCCCAAACATATGGGCACTAATGCAATGTTTCTTCATGATTATATGATCCTAAAAATGACAAACACAATATTTTGATAAAAGAATATATTACAAAGACAGAATATACTGGATTATACTTTCTTATGATAACAACAATTTAAGTGAGTTGGAGAATAAATTTAATAGAGCCACATTGAAAATTTGCAACACCAGTTTTGAGATATTTGTAACTTACTGAGAAAAGCAATTAATGAATTCCTACTACTAATGCATATTTTATTTCAAGTTCATAATCATGACCCAAGAATTCATTTACAATTTTGGATAAAAGAGTGTCATATACATAGCTACGTGATGATGACACACACCTTTACTCCTAGCACACAGGAGACAGTATCAGGCAGATCTCTGTGAGTTCAAGGCCAGTTTGATCTTCAGAGTGAATTCCAGGACAGCCAGGGCTACAGGGAAAAACCCTGTCTCGAAAACCAAACCAAACCAAACCAAACCAAACCAACAAACAAGAAAGAATGTTACACACCAACTGTGACAGTTATCTCAGTTTAAAAGAGAAAAACATGCTGCCTAGTGTGACAACCTGGATGAGGTGACATGACACATGCTAGGGACATTAGCAAGGCACAGAAGAGTGCTACATGTTTCCATTCATGAGAAATCTAAAAGGGCAGACTTAGGAACACAGTGGAATGATCTTTACCATAGGTAGGTATGGAGAAGCCTGGGAAGCTGCTTGTAAAAGGTGTTTCTATAGTAACCGAGAGGTGACTAAACAGTGTTCATAGTTAAGCAAATGGCAAACAAAACAGAAATATCAATTAATGTCTCACTAAGAAATTTCCACTAGAATGACCCAAACGAAGCCTGTACTTCAATCAATTGAGACTTTTTCCTTGCCCAGTTACTGTATTTACCCTATGAAGTTTTGCCCACACATCCAGGCTCCTTCGGCAGGGCCCCAGGCCTCTTCTAGGTAGTATTTGCCTGGTCTGTACATCCTGTCTGCTCAAACAAACATTTGAAAATTTTGACATAACACAACTGGTCTTTTAGCAACAAGTAGGAAGTTTCAGTTTTGAAAGAGGGATAACCTTAGAGTTCAAGCATCATCTGACATACACCTATAGCTAAATGGTATGTTGTCATTTTTGTTTGTTTATTTTCCTTTCCAAGACAGGATTTCTTTGTGTAGCCCTGGCTATCCTGGAATTAGCTCTGTAGACAAGGCTGGCTTCAAATTCGCAGAGATCTCTTGGTCTCTGCTCCTGAGTGTGGCGATTAAAGGTGTGTGCCATCACTGACTGACTGTCATTTTTTAGAACCTGTTAAACATGTAGGTCTCGTGTTAAGAGGGTTTTTTCCCCATTTTTTTCTTCGAAACATAGTATCACTATGTAGCCCTGGCTAGCCTAGAGCTCTCTACATAGTCCAATAGTGGAACTCAAAAAGATATGATTGCATCTGTCTCCAAGTCTGAGATTAAAAGTATGTGCCATTATGCCCAGCTATATTTGTAGATAATAGTAGTATAATATGAGTTGACATTTATAGTGCTTGCCATGTGCCAACTATATTCGAGAGTTTATATCAATTAGCTCATTTAAGTTTCATTCCAACCTTCTGAGGCAGTTACTGTTACTGGCTCCATTTAGTCAATGACGAAGCTCAGGTGTTGAGAAAAGAAAAGGATAAAAGGGCATTGACTTAATTCGTACTTGGAGCTGGGTGCTTTATATCTGGAAATGTAGTCCTTACAGCCCTAAGGCAGGAAAATCCAAGAATGAGGTACCTGCAAGTTTGGTGTATGGTGAAGCCTCATTTCTCATAGATAGTGTTGTTTAGGGTAGAAGAAACGCAAAGGCAAGAGGGCAGAAAGGATGAACAACTCCCTTGCACCTCTTTTATAAGGGTCGCTGATGGCATTCGTAAGGGCTCCACTGTTATGGTGACTTAACACCACCCCCAGGCCTCATCTTTTAATCATATTACGTTGGCACTAAGTTTCAACATATTGTGGATGAGATACTCAGAGTATGGCAGACATAAAGTGAAATCATAAATTAAATTATTAACTGTTTACTCAGTCAGTTCTCATTGGGCCCTTGTTATGTGCCCCATTTACATTTCAGAGGCCCTGGGAATACAGTGATGGACAGCACCACTATGGTTTTTGTTGTTGTTGTTGTTGTTTCTCTTAGTATAACTTTTGATTGAGAGATATTGATGTTCTGGGCCCAAGCAATGGCAGATGCAAAGAACAAGAGGATGGCTATGATAGGTCAATCTATTTGCGTGTGATTTCTCGGGAAGAGAATAGTTGCAGTCAAGGTTTATTCATAAGTTTCTAGCTTGAGCAACTAGGTCAAAGTTCAGAGGTGAGAGACATGATGACTTCACTTTTGATTGTATGACTTTTTTATGTCTAGAGAATATGCAAATGATGATATTGAGAACAAGCTAGATATATGTACTTGTGACCTCTTACTGGGCACTAAGGTCTGAGTTGATGCTATTGGAAGTTATTGGCCCATAGAGGCCATTGTATGAGACCGTGCAGAAAAGAAAGTGTGAAGTGAAAATACATGAATGCCAATGATCAAAATAAAAATTTATTAAGCACCTTGTGAATATATGGACAAAGTAAGATATAACACATTACTGGGTACACACACACACACACACACACACATACTACATAATAACATACTACTTATTTATTTATTTACTTACTTACTTATTTTGGAGACAAGATCTCACTCTGTAGATCTGGCTATACTGAAACTCACCGTGTAGACCAGGCTGATCTTGCATTCACAGAGATCCACTCAGTCTCCAGAGTGCTGAGATCAAAGATGTGCTCCACCATAGCTAGTTTATCTTTTCTTAAGCAGCTATCTTTTTTAATTTTAAATAATTTATTTATTCTTATTTTTTTATTGAATTGATGTTTTCTTTGCATGTATGTCCGTGTGAAGGTGTCAGATCTTGGAGTTACAGACAGTTGTGAGCTACCATGTGGGTGCAGGGAATTGAACCGAAGTCCTCTAGAAGAGCAGTCAGCTCTCTTAACCACTGAGCCATCTCTCCAGCCCTGCAACTGACTGTCTTTAATTCAAAACAATATATTATAAGGATCAGCAAAGGATAGACATGGGAAATTTTGTTAGGGATCGGTGGTGGGAAGGATACAGTCTTAAAGTAGGAAGACATTTTTAAAAAGATATGGCTTTAGGCAGATCTTGAGTTGACCTAGGGGACCATCTAGTGAAAGGGATTTGAAAGGCAGGTGAGAGGAGGTGAAGATGCTAAGAGGACTTTGCATCAGCTCCACAAAAGGAAACAAAAAAAGAGATGAGTTCCACCCTCACTGAACTTATACATAAAACCAAGACCTATTATATTTTACATATTAGATAAATTAGTGGGGTGGACCTTACTAGGGAGGCATTCGAATGGTGGTGCTATTCTAGGGTTAAGCAGGGAAGTAAATGAAATCACAGTGCAAAGAGCCAAATTCAACACTCACTATAAAGAATTTGATTGCCTTCTAAATATATCTTCACTGTCCCTTCTGTAGGTTTCAGAGCCTAATAAAGTGCACTAGAAAGCTTTTCCCTTTATTGTTCATTATAAATGTAACTTATAATTGCTACGATGAGGCATAATTATCTAGAGCCAGATTAGATGAAACGTGAGTGCCATTACTATCTTCCTTAATTAGGGGAAGGCAAGCCCCAGGGAAAAGGAAAATGGATCTAGGGATGTTAGCTTTTACTTAATGAAAGAAAGGACATGAGAAAGAACTTAGAATTATACTTCTAAAGCTTATTAATATGTTTTAAAAATTTACCATGGAGCCATGTGTAATTTTAAATCCCAGCACTCAGGAGGCAGAGACAAGTGGATTGCTGAGTTAGAGGACAGCCTGAGCTACAAAATGAGACTGTCTTGGGGGAGGGGAAGGTTACGATGTAAAAAATGTTTTCGTTCCTATTTTTAGTCACATCTCTAATTATGAATTCTCTAATTTGACTTTTGACCTTAATAAACCTTGTCTGTGTTAGTGTCCAATGATAATCCAGGTTCTGGAGACAGAATATCGGCAGGGAATGACTTAATGGTTAGAACCAATGAATGGAGTTCTTGAACTGGTTACTTACATATTTATTTTTCTCTTAGGTTTGTGTGTCACTTGCCTCATCTCCTCCATTATTTTAATTTCTAAGGAAAGCTAATTATAACCTAGCATTAGCACACCAGAGTAAGCATCTGGTTTTGTACACAAGCCACCATTTTGCAAATGTGAAGTCCCCTCTATATTTGCCTTATGAAGAGTCTGTAAACAATTATGTAGATAAACTGCTTCCGATTTTCTGATTTTCAAGGAAATAAAGCCTGAATTGACCAATAACAAAGGAATCAGGTAGCTATGCAGAATTCGGAGAATGTTTTCCCTGTCTCTCCCCAGGCAGGATTCCTGGGGGATTCTATAACATCTCGGAGTACTGGAGTGCTTGACATGCATTAACATGACTAAGGAAGGATAGCTCACTTTTCTTCTGGCCTAAGAGGAGCTGGAACTCTTTCTGATAAATTATGGCAAAAGGATTAGGAAATAGATTCACTGAGTGTGGGCCACCATCATGTTCTTAATCTGACGAGAGCGCCCACAAGTCATAAAAAGTGGACTTGTTACTTCCAGAGGCACCGAGGGGTAACAGGGGCCTCAGATTTGTGGCAAGGTGGTCTCAGGGACTCAGAAAAACTGGGAAGATGAGCCTTGTCTCTATGTTTCTCCCATGTAGCACAGCTGAGGGACACCAGCAAACAGCATACCTTGAGTTTTTATATCCTGGGTGATACATGATATGCTGGATTCAAGTGTGGATGGACACTCTATCTTTAGGGACTGGATCAGACCCCAGGAATGAACATGGCAGCTCCTGTGGAGGGAGAGAGCTTTGCTTCCTCAGCACATTCTACACTTTCTTCAGGATCAAGTGAGAACCCTCCTGCAGGAGAGAAATGGGCAGGCTTTCATGTATGCACAGTTTGGGTGTAAGACCACATGGTACCACAGTGCACGCTGCTTTATCTTAGAGAACTACATCTTAGATCAGAGACATTTTCATTACAAATGAAAAGTTAAAAAAATGAGAGTTAAAACATGATAAAAGCAAGTAGTCACCTCTTGGAAACAGAGGGAAAATTAATCTTTAAATCCTTTGTCTTATTACTGATAGAAATCTACAGTGACCTGCTATGCTATTGCTTTTTGTTGTGTGGATGCTATTTTTTTTTGATTGGTAACAAAAAGCTTTACATTTATTTGACAGAACTTCTTTTGAAAAACATAATTATGAACATGAGTAAATTGTTTAACCTCTTTATACTCCAGTGTCCCCAAACTATAAAGTAATGGTGTTTATTCATTTTTAAAAGAAGCTTGACTGGGATTAGAAATGTTCCAAACACAGTGTTTAGTAAAGTGACTTAAATATAGCAAAAGCCCTTTAAACTCAGAATGTCACCAACGCCTGCACTCCCTTTCCATTCTCTGATGGCTGCTCACGCACATTGCTGTTGCCACAAGACATCACCCAGGAGGCTTGCATCAGACATAGCTCATGAGTGATGCTTAATCAGCGACTGTTCTATGCATGAACAGTTGGTAATAATTATAGGCATAAACACTTCACAGAGTCTGAGTCTGTCAGCTTTTCCTTTTATTTTAAAAGACTATTGGTGTCAATGGCCTCTGTCACATCCCCTTTCTTCCTATCAATATGCAAATAACAACTTGTTTTGTTTAGTTCTTTCCAGACAAGGTCTCAAGTAGTCTAGCCTAAGCACTCTACAACTTACTGCAGGGCCAATGACCTTGACCTTTTGTTCCTCCAGTCTCCACCTCCCCAATGCTGGGATTGCAGGTGTATGCAACCTCAGCTGGCTGTAAGTGGAGACTGTTCTTTTGTTTCTGGCTGCCCAGAATGGAATAATCACACAGAAATTGTTTTAATTACAACACTGTTTGGCCAATAGGTTAGGCGTATTCCTAGCTAGCTCTTACATCTTAAATAAATCCATTTCTATTAATCTATGTATCACCACAAGGCTGTAGGCTACTAGTAAGTTTCCAGTGTATTTCTTCTTTGGCAACTACATGGCATCTGCCTGATTCTGCCTTCTTTCTCCCTGCATTTAGTTTAGTTTTCCTGCCTTGCTCTACTCTGCCATGCCATAGGCCAAAGCCACTTCTTCATTAACGAATGGTAATAAAAACATATTCACAGCATACAGAAGGGAATCCCACATCAGCTGGTTTTGCAAAATAAGTCTCAGCAAGCATTTAGGAGACAAACGCATGCGTGGATCTTGTCAAGTCCAGGACTACTTATTACTTCAGTGGAAATGAATCTGAAGGATCAAATTCTGAAGATCGATTCTGGGGTAGAATGGAACCCTCATATCCTCTGACCTCAGATCTCAGACAGACTGCCATTGTTTTACAGCACAAGTCCATTTTAGGTAAAAGGATTGGTTTCAAGATATGGTGTTGCTACGTAGGAAGCCCCTACTAGCTTACAACTATGCATGTAGACCCAGGTGCCCTAGAACTCCCTATCCTCCTTCCTTGACCTTTTACTTGGTGAGATTACAGACCTCCACTATCAGACCCAGCACCTTTGATCTAGAATATTTGTTTGGGCATCATGCAGGAAAGAGGTTCTGGGGCCAAGTCTCATGACTCATCTTTGCAAGAAGCTGCAGGAAGAGAGAAATCATGATGGGTGAGAAAAAAGATAAAGGCCCTGGCAGTCCTTGATGGTTAGTCCCAGATATGGATCTCATTCTGTCTTGTCTACTAAATTTCCAGGGGAAGTACTTCGAATAGATTCCAGGTGCTATCTATTTTAATTTCACAATTATTCTATCTAGTTGACTTTATGTCTTAAGTATGTATTGACTGGGACTTAAACTGAGGGACTAGATAATAATTTTCTCTTGCATGTTCTGGAACATATATCATTTAAATAAAAACAACTGTTTCACCCTGAGAGTTGCCTGGAAGCATTTTGCCTTCTGTAGTTCCACATCGTCAGTTCACCTACCATGGAATGTAAATCTACTCCCACAAGCAGGAGCATCTAGAACTGCCACTCATGTGTCATGGATACATACTATCACGGCTACATACTGCAGACCATCAACTGAACACAAAGTGTTTCCAGTTAATAAGATATGATAGCTGAGATAGTAAACATGCCTTTGTTTTCAAAGGCAGTGGTTTCATAAATAAAATTTCTCATGTTAATTGCTTGTAAGTGTACAGTTCAGTAGCACAAAGTACATGTGCATAGGTAACCACTACCACGGTCAATTTATAGAATTATTTTGTCATTGCACACAGATACTCAAGCTAGGCCTTTTGGACAAGGCATTTAAAATTACTAGTTTGAAAAACATATTGGAAAATATGTGTGCTGTTATCCTCAAAGTTGGAAAAGCATATAATGAAATGAATTATGGTACTTTATCTAAGGGATTATCTGATTTTTCTTTTTAAATCATGGCTTTTAAAAATAATATAAAAGTATATTGGAAGCATCCACCATTGCACATAGAACCAAGGTAAAAATGGAGGGTAGAAGGGCCAGCATTACACTTCCCATTGTCACCTCTGGCTTACTTCTTACACTTCATGCTTTACCTCCTTTGTGATGAACCCTCCTGGGAAGCTTCAGCATCCCTGAAACTTGCTTGTTTATCTGATTGTGCTTTTATTTTGTATTATGCTTAGAATGAATCTTCCCAGGGAAACAGCTCCTTGATGAATTCTTATTCAGTTAAGATCAATACATTTTTGTATGATTACATAAAAGGCTAACCTCAATGGTGTGGTGTGCTTTTGTATTGTGTGTGCGTGTGCGTGTGCGTGTGCGTGTGTGTGTGTGTGTGTGTGTGTGGTAGGCAGTGAGTCACAGGGCTCATATGAGATCACAGGGACAACTTTGGAGTTGATTTGCCACTTCCACTTTGTTTGGAGACAGAGTCAGCCTCTTACTACACACTCTCAAATGACAGGTTCAAGAATTTCTGGGCAATTCTCCTATTTTCACCTCCCATCTCACCAGAAAGAAGCTGAGGTTAGAAATGCATGTCCTCACAATTGGCTTTTTTAAAAATATTTATTTATTTATTATGTATACAATATTCTGTCTGCATGTATGTCTGCAGGCCAGAAGAGGGCGCCAGATCTCATTACAGATGGTTGTGAGCCACCATGTGCGTGCTGGGAATTGAACTTGTGTCCTCTGGAAGAGCCGTCAGTGCTCTTAACCTCTGACCCACCTCTCCAGCCCCACAATTGGCTTTTTTATGTGCATTTTGGGTCCCAACTCAGGTTGTCCTGAAGGCTTGTATGGCTAATGGTTTTGTCTACTGAGCCATCTGCCCAGCTCTTAGAATGAGTTTTGTTTGCTTCATTAAAAAAATTAACCTTTCCTCAATTATCTGAACAATTCTTTTCTCTATTTATGTGTGTCATATATTTAGAGCATTTATATGTTACTATGTGTATTATAAATATTACATACTTGTTAGTAGCTCTTTATATACTTTATTTTTATTTAACATTTATTTTTCTTAAAACTTTTATGCTCTCTATTTTGATCATATGTTTTCCCCTCCCCCAAATCCTCTCAGATTCTCCCCACCTCATTACCCTCCCAATTTCATTTTCTTTAGTCTGAATGATCTTAAAAAATAACAAGGTTGACACTAATTCTTGAACACCAAGTTCAACAGTTTCTAAAGTCTACCATAATCAGTGTGGTGTGGCATTGGCAAATGACACACAGGCCAAAGGAGTGAAATAGAGAACCAGAAATATATCTCTACCTTTAGAGCCAAAGACTTTTCTTTTTTGAGACAGGGTCTTGCTGTGCAGCCCTGGCTGGCCTGGAACTTGCTATGTAGACTATTTTTGGCTCACACTCACAGAGATCCCCCGCTTCTACCTCCTGAGTGCTGGCAATGACACCTGCCTCAACATGCCAAAGGTTAGTCAAGGATTTTTTAAAAAAATTTTGTTTTATTTTAGGTGCATTGGTGTTTTGCCTGCATGTATGTCTGTGTGAGGGTGTCAGATTCCCTGGAACTGGAGTTACAGACTTGTAGATGCCATATATGTGCTGGGAATTGAACCAGGGTCCTCTGGAAGAGTATCCAAGCCCCTCCACCAAAGATTTTTAACAAGTGTGTTAAGACCATTTAATAAAAAAAAGCAATGTTTTAAAGAAATAATGCTATGAAAACTGGACATTTGCATGCAAAGCAAATAAATGCCACATACAAAATTAACTTAAAAATAGATCAAAGACCTAAATGAAACAGGTAAAAATTATATAGCTCTTAGGAGAAAGCAGAAAGGTCTGCACAGGCTTTAACAAGGAGGCCTTGAATATGACATCACAAATACAGGGAAGGAATAGCTTTGCTTGAGGGTCTTAGCTACCTTTCTATTGCTGAGAAGAGATACCAGGACAACTTCCAAAAGAAAGCATTTAACTGGGGACTTGCTTACTTTTTCAGAGGGTGAGTTTGACCATCATGGTAGGGAGCATGGCAACAGGCAGGCAGCCAAGACGCTGGAGCAGTAGCTGAGAGTCTGGCTTTGTCTCACAAGCCCAAGGCAGAGCAGGAGCAGGAGGGAGAGAGGGAGAGAGAGAGAGAGAGAGAGAGAGAGAGAGAGAGAGAGAGAGAGAGAGAGAGAGAGAGAGAGAGAGAGAGAGAGAGAGAGAGAGAGAGAGAGAGAGAGAGAGAGAGAGAGAGAGAGAGAGAGAGAGAGAGGCAGACAGACTGACAGACAAAGACTGGGTCCTGGCCAAAGCACACCCCTAGTAACACACCTCCTCCACCCTGCCTTCTAATCCTTTCCAAAATACAGTTTCACTACCTGAGGACCAAGCATTCAAGTAGG
Organism: Ondatra zibethicus; assembly: GCA_004026605.1. Lineage (NCBI taxonomy): Eukaryota > Metazoa > Chordata > Mammalia > Rodentia > Cricetidae > Ondatra > Ondatra zibethicus. Next base: position 62,747 of record PVIU01006244.1, on the reverse strand, counting down.
TGAGGCTATGGGGGCATTCTCATTCAAACCACCCCATTGAATCTCGAAACAATTAAGAATTTGTTTATCAGAATGCCCTATCAAAAGGGAACACATCACCCATAGAATGTGCAAATTTTCTTTTGTCTCCTGTCTCTTGAAAGAATGATATACAGGACATATAAATCCCTACAACCCAGCAGCTGCAGCAGAATGAACAGGAAAAAAAAACCCCAACATATTTTTTTCTTCATTCTTGGATTTATCTATTTTCCTAGCTTCTTAAAAGTAAATTTGTTTTTGAAGAATTATTTTCTTCTTTTTAAAACACTCATTAGCATCTTCCTCGCTTTATTTGTAAACAAAAATGATGTAATAAAATTTAATCAATTACATTCTGGAAGCATCTGTGATATTCATAATTTATCCCAGAAAGGAAAAAAAGAATCAGCAACAGAGTCCTTGAGCTCAAAGATAATCGAATCTGACTCCCGAGTTTCCCAGAGACCTGGGGGGATTTCGTGACTCCAGCAGATAGCGCAGCTGCCCTCTGATGTCGTAGATCCATGGGCAGTGTGCCTGTAACAGAAGCCAGGAGGTTTCCAGGCTGCACACTACTTCTGGTGTAAATCCTATTAGCGAGTGAAACAAAGTACAGTACTGATGAGTTCAATAAACAAAACATCCATTAGAAAACAAGATTAGGAAAGGCCTGAAAGAGGCCCCGCAGCGATTATGCTTTAAGACCTCAAGCCTTTGATCCCCAGCCACAGAACTCACTGGTTGCGGGATCATGGCTGTTAAGCTCCTAACTCATGTCCTGTGCAGATGAAGTTTATTTGCAGGGCATATGTCATGGAGCGCCTTTGAGATGAAATGAATTAGCGAGTCTAGATTGTCTGGCACGAATATGCACTCTTTCTGCGTTTGCCTTTGTCGTGGGAACTGAGGCTAGCCATTCCATAAAGAAGGGATGAGGTTGTCATTGTCATTTTGTTTTGTTTTTCTTCTCATACATTCACCAGTAACTAACTAAATAAATAAGTGTAGGGTTTTATGGAAATGAAATCTCAAAAAGTTAAAATAACCTTTCCCTGGGAGATGGAAATACATGTAATAGAAACAGACAGGAAATCAAGAGCTCAAACCAGCACTGGGCTCTCTTTAGACTGACTCCTTATGGCCGTATTTCCTCTGACAGATTTCAGGGCCTCTACATTACTTGCCTCTCCAAGCCAATCACACCTTCTCTTGGCCGCTCATCTCTCCCTGGGGTCAGATGTAGAAAAAGCAGGGCATGTCTCAACTCCCTCTTCCTCAGCCATTCTTTCCACTAAGGGCTGAATGACTTCTAGCTATAGAAAAATGAGCAAGACTAGTATATTGAGGAAGAGCAAAATTTCAGGGCAAAAAGATTTTTAGTAGTCATTGTGTGTAAACTATACTAAATTAGAGGTAGAATTCAATCTGCCTTCTTCAAAGCCCATTTCTACCATGGTGTGTGGGATGGCTCATTCTTGTTATTTTGGATTCCTTTATCCTAAAGGTATGTAGGAACCAGTCTTTCAATTTCAAAGTAAACAGAATAAATGTCAATACAGAGATAACAGACATTTGAATAAAATGTGATTTTTTTGTTTATTTATTTATTCATGTTTTGTTTCTACACCCTGACTGCAGTTTCCCCTCCCTCTTTCCCCCCCCCCGTTCCTCCCTCCACCCCCCTTCTTTCACCTCCATCCATTCCTCTTCTGTTTCTCTTCAGAAAAGGGCAGGTCTCTCATGGTTATCAACCAGCCATAGTATAGAAGTTGCAGTGAAACTAGGCACCTCCTTTCCTAGTAAGACTGGATGAGGCAACCCACTAGGAAGAGCAGAAAACAGAGTCAGAGACAGTCCCTGCTCCCACTGTTAGGAGTCCCACAAGAAGACCAAATTACACAACTGTAACATATATGTAGAGGGCCTACGTCAGTCCCATGCTCAGGTTAGTTGATTCTGTGGGTTTTCTTGTGATGTCCTTGACCCCTCTGGCTCCTACAATCTTTCTTCCCCCTTTTCCTCAGGATTCCTCAACCTCTGCCTAATGTTTGGCAGTGGTCTCTGCATCTGTTTCCATCAGTTGCTGGGCGAAACCTTTCTAATGACAGCTGGGCTAGGCACGAATCTATGAGTATAGCAGAATATCATTAGGAATCATTTCATTGACTGTTTTTATTTTTTTGGTCTAGATGTATTTAATTCTATCATAGATCTCTGGGCTATCTCCCCTCCGGGTCCTGAACCTCAGAAGGTATGGGTCTCAAGCACAATGCAGGAATATTTTTAAATGGCTATCATACATACCCTTTAGTGACAATAATAAACAAGTGCAGGCAAATAAATAGACAGTCTCTGCACAGAAACAGGTGTGTGTGAATCAACTGCAAAAATCTGCATGGAAAGGAATACAAGAACCTAAATTAAAAAAAAAAACACTCAATTTCTGGGCTCCAAAGCAGCATGGAGTGGGCGGAGGAATCAGTGAACGTGAGGGTGGAGTAATAGAAATAATGCAGTGAGAGCAATGGGGAAAGATGCGAATGAGAAGTTTGGAACTGTGGAGGAAGATCTGTTTCTAGTAGTTGGAGTCACAGGGCAGAGAGAAAAGGAGACAGTGCTGATAAACTCTAAGAAATAGTAGTTGAAAACATTCCAAATTTGTTCCCCCCAAATCAAACTACAGATCCAAGAAGCTTAGTGAATCTCAAACAGCTAAGTCCAAAGTCATCAGATTCTGAAATCTAATAAAAAAAAATCTTAATGGGAGATGGGAAAGAAGAAAAGGAAAGAAGGGGAACAATGAGAAGAAAGGGGGTGGTGTGCCTTTCTTAGAGGAAGGAACTTATTTTTTCTAATATTCTTATATGAGATCTTAGATTTACGAGTCAAGTGAGTGTTTGGCCATTGCACTACCTCTTCAATCCCACGGGACAAAAATACAATTTAAATGATAGATTTCTCATCAGAAACCATGCAGATCAGAAGGAAATAAAAATCTCCAAAGCGGAAAAGAATGGAATTATAAAGCTAGCAGAATATTCATAAACAGAAGCATCGTTAGGCAAAGGAAATCTGAGGAGTGATTAGCCACTGACCTCTCCTCGCAAACAGGCTAATAGAAAAGTCTGGAAACAGAAGGAAAACAACAGAAGAAAGAATCTTGAACATCACAAAAGGAGAAAGGACCCAGAAAACAGAACTGCAGTCAGTGGTGGGGAGAAGGAACTCCAGGTAGGAGAACAGAAGTACACTAGGTACTATGAGGGGGGAATGAGAAAAGTGGTGGGGGGGAGAGAAAAAGGAGGCAACAGTGAGGGAGAGAGAGGGAGGAGGTGAGATTGGCAACATTAAGGGTGTTTGAAAAAGTCACGGAATCACATTGTTTTATGCTTAAACTTTTCGCATATACAAGTATGTACATACATGCATACAACAGCAACAACTGATGAAAAGAAGGTCATGAATTTGAAAGAGAGCAAAGTTGGGTACATGAGAGCATTTGGAGGAGTGAAGGGAAGAGGGAAATGATGGGAATTATCTCAAAAAGAAAAAGAAGTACAAAATCTTTTAATTAGACTATTTAGATATATGTATATACTTCATAATCATTTATCTATGCCTATCCTCTATCTATCTATCTATCTATCTATCTATCTATCTATCTATCTATCTATCTATCTATCAATCTATCTATCATCTGTCTATCTATCTATCATCTATCTATCTATCTATCTATCTATCTATCTATCTATCTATCAATCTATCTATCATCTGTCTATCTATCTATCATCTATCTATCTATCTATCTATCTATCTATCTATCTATCTATCTATCTATCTATCTATCTATCTATCATATATCTCTCATATATCTGTAATTATTCAGCCACAGATAAGGCTGCACTTCCCGGTTCTAAAGGCAGGCACATGCAGGCAGACCCTTGGGAACAAAGAGCCCCACATGGCCCACGTGTGCGCATGCATGGTTACCTCCACGTATGACTCAACTAAAACCCTTGTGCGCATGAGTGGGTTGCCCATCATCTGCGTCATCAGCGTGTGACGTAGTCACGCCAACCCCCTGTGTTCATGTGCTAGGCAGCTTTTAAAAGCTGGATGCGCCATTTGCTCTCTCTCTGCACACTGTTCCCCAGGCCTGTACACCCCCCATAACTCCTAAACGGGTTTGTGTTTGTGTCTCCTGTTTCCTTCTCACTCATGCCAGGTAATTTCACTATCTATCTATCTATCTATCTATCTATCTATCTATCTATCTATCTATCTATCTATCTATCTATCATCTATCTATCTGTTACCTTCAAGAGCCATAGACTCTCCCACAACCCCCACCCCCTGCAGTGTTAGGCATAGGAAAACTTCTTTTAAATTGTTAGCTAGAGGAGTCTGAGACCCCCCCAAATATGCAAATGTTGTTTTCTCTGGTTGGTCTCCTAAAAGTTGAAGACAAGACCATATTGTTGAAGCTGCCATATGTTTCAGACAGAGGACTTCTAGAGGAACTGAACTGGAACTGATCAGGAAGCCTCCTATCTGAGGGCCAGTTTTTATAATATCAGAAGGAGCCATGCAAGCTGCCAATGCAGAAAAGCAATCAAAAGTCCTACCCAGATGTGATGACTCCGCATCACAACAATGACCAGCATGACAAGATCTCCCCAAAGGCACAATAATGCCATTTATACACTGGGGGTAACCAACAGCCACTAATTGGACTTAAGGCCCACTCAGCAGGAGGGAATTCATGCCTGATATTGTAAACCTAGCCAACTACCTGTGTGGTGAGGTCAAGAACTTAGAAGAGAGTCCACTACTGCCACTTTACTACAGCATTCTAGTTTCTACAATCTAAATATTTATCCTTATACCCACAGAGCTCTCACCTGCTCCAAAGAATCTTCTTTGTGCAGCAGATAGAGACAGTTCCAGGAAGCTAAAATGGTCAAAGTGCAGGGAACAACTGACTATTGTGTGCCAAACCCCAACCGATGTATGTACAATATAACTCCTGCCCCTAAGGCTCAGGGAACATTGACGAAGAGGTATGGAAAGATTGTGAGAGCCAGAGAATGGGCTGTCCGCTATGAGACTGTGTCTTCTATATATGACAGGCAAACAGCACCAGGAGATTTCAGAAATATGTGTTCCTAAAAGAGACCTTGAAAATGACATTGGTTGACATGCTAACATGGGGGAATTTTTGTTGACTGAGGTTTCCTGTCCTGCCCGGTCTTGCAGCTGTTAAGTCCCAAAGAATCACACAGAGGTCTACATTAATTATAAACTGATTGGTCCATTAGCTCAGTCTTCTTGTTAACTCTTATAACTTATACTAGCCCATTATTCTTGTTTATGTTAGCCATGTGGCTCAGTACCTTTTTCGGCGAGGCAGTCACATCTTGCTTCCTCTGTGGCTGGGTCACGACTGCAGACGGTGCATCCCTCTTCCCAGCATTCTTGTTGCCCTGCCTCTACTTCCTGCCTGGTCACCCTGCCTATACTTCCTGCCTGGCTACTGGCCAACCAGCATTTATTAAAATACAATTGACAGGGTACAGACCATTGTCTCACAGCAAATTCTCATAAGGCTTCTCCCCTAGAAGAAGAAGAACTATAGGGAATTAATAACTGCTGAGAAAGGGAGTGTAGGCAGAGGCCTCTTGTTTGTTTCCTCTCTAGAAAAGGGACCCCCAATAGATTACCAGATCTTTAAGATGTCAGCCCTGAACACATATGAGTAACACTATATGATTCAGCAGGATATATATGTGTATGTATATGTAATATTTATATGATATATTATAATTAAAGGTATATGTTATAATTAAAAAGTAAAAGACTGCGATTTTGATAAGAAGTTACAGGGGCATAAGAGGAGATGGAGATAATGATGTAAACATATGAAATTTTATCAAATTTATCATATCAAATTTTCAAAAATAAAAAACTTAAAATGTTCTGAATTTCTAAATTTAATTCTGGGAATGTTTAGCTAAAAACATGGAAAAGGATATATGATTTTACATTTACTGAAACCAATAATAGTTAATAGCAACATCAGTGGGTTGTTATATGATTATGTACATATATGTGAGTAGCCACTAGAACAACTGCTTTACAAAGTCCTACAAAAATGAACACTAAAAAAATTTACATGGATACTTAAAATAGAATTAAAAAAATATGCTCCTGTCACCTTCATGGCAGGTACAAAAATAAAACGCAAAAACAGAGACAATTTAAAAAAAATTAAAAAAAATCAATATTTACACTAAATGTACATGGCATACATACACTCATTAATAAATTAATAATGACAGAGTGGTTTAATACGACCCAACTACATTTCTGTAAGAACTTCACTTCAGTTGGGCAGAGTGGTGGTGGTGTATGCCTTTGATCCCAGCACTTGGGATGCAGAGGCAGGTGCATCTCTGTGACTTCAAGGCCAGCCTGGTCTACAGAGCTAGTTCTAGGACAGCCAGGGCTACACAGAAAAACCCTATCTTAAAAAGAAAACAACAAAACAAACAACCCACTAGTATTAAGGTCTAGGTTGTAAGTTGCAAAGTACAACTGATTTGTCTGTTTAAGTATTTTTAAAGATCTGTGTGGAAACACATTAAAGACTCCTCTCTCTCTCTCTCTTTCTCTCTCTCTCTCTCTCTCTCTCTCTCTCTCTCTCTCTGTGTGTGTGTGTGTGTGTGTGAATGCTTGTGCATGGTGTGGAAGCAGGTGAACCTTGTGTATTGTTCCTCATCCTTCTGCCATTTTGGGTATGAGATCACTCCAGAAGAATCTTAGTTCAACATAATCATATTACATTGTTTGCTTTTTTTTCTTGTATCCTGAGGCTCTGTCCAAAAAGTTCTTCCCCATACTTACATCTGGAAACTGACAGGTTCATCACTGAGGGAAGCCAGGGCAGAAACTCAAGGTCAGGAACCTGGAAGGCAGGAAGTAAAACAACGACCCGCAGAGGAGTTCTGATTCCTGGCTTGCTTCCCCTGGTTTGCTAGCTACTTTTCTTTTGAAAGCCAGCCTCACTGGTGTAGTAAGAGGGGAACGGTTGGGCCATGTTCCTGGTGCCCGGCTCTGGCTAGCTTAACTCCCAAAATAATTACACAGAAACTATTGAAATACTGCCTGGCCCATTATCTCCAGCCCCTTCTTGGCTAACTCTCACATATTATTTTAACCCATCTCCATTAATGTGTATCGCCACTTGACTGTGGCTTACTTGCCAGCATGAGTCTAACCAGTGTCCGTCTGGGGCAGGAGAAACATGCCGGCTGCCACACTTCCCTTCTTCCCAGCATTCTGTTCCGTCTACTCCGCCCATCTAAGGGCTGCCCTATCAAAAGGCCAAGGCAGTCTCTTTATTCAAGCAATGAAAGCAACACACAAACAGAAGGACCTCCTACACCACACTGGCCTCAAAAAGGCACTGCCCACAGTGGGCTCCATCCTTCTACATCAATGAACAATTGAGAAAATACCCCATAGACATACCCACAGATCTATTTGAGGGAGGCAATTTCTTGGTTGAGATCCCCTCCACGCACACATGTCTAGGTTTGTGTCAAGTGGACAAGAACTTATCAGCACACAATCAGTAATAATGAAACTTAAAGATTCACATCTGCATCTCAAATTTATTTTCTGGCAAACAATATGTAACAAACAGACACAGTGCAGAAACTTTGATTTAATCTTGGAATTAAAAAAAATTTAGGCACATTGTTTAAAACAACAAGGAGCCAAATGTATAGGTCCACATGTGTAGACCCAGCAGTTGGAAGGCTGTGGGAGGAAGATTGTGATATGTAAAATAAGACTCTATCTCAAAAAGGGCAGCCAACAATGACATAATAAGAAGAGTAGTCTAGGGAAATTGGTGGCCACACGCAAAAGAAAGAAGCTACATTCCCTCTCTTACCACTGACGAAGTCATCTTAGAATGGATGAGACTGAAAAGCAAGCTCTACAGACACGAAGCCATTGCTGTGGAAGCCGGCAGAGGGCTCCTCGTTACTGCCAGAGTAGCGTAGCGTTCTAGCTTCCACACACAGGTCCTGCCCGGATACTGAAGAGGCAGGGACAAGAACCTGGTTGGTACACAATTCTTTACTGCTTCCTGTTACCTTTGGCACAACTTTAGCAGGGCTGGAAGGTAATAGTTTGTGTCCCAGATTAGGGCCTCACAAAAGTAGAACTGTGGGTTCTCTGTGGCCTTTTACTCACTCTGTGGAGACTACCGCATACTCTCAGATACCTGGCTTGAGAGGAGTGGCTATTGTCTGAAAGGTTTTTGCCTTTTTAGGATATTCCATACATGGTGCTTTGGCTAGAGTGCCCAGTTTTGTTGAGGCCTTTCCTTTGAACCCACTGATGTGACTATATCAACAGATTCTTGGGCTCTAAGTGTACTAGTTATGCAAAAAAAAATCTTGAAAAATAAAACAACACAAAAAACACAATGTGTCTTGACTTGTTCTCTCTGTCTCTGCCTCTCTGATTTTATACACACACACACATTTATAAACACACACATATACATGTATAATCCATATGTATATATACATATACATGAATATACACATATACATGTATATGCACATATGATATGTATGCATATATGTGCGAACATATATATGTGTATATGTACCAGAGTTTCAATTGCAGTCAATGGGAAGAATGCAGAAGTGTTTTTACTCTAGTCTCACAAAGTAGATGTCTCCTTTCTCCTGTCACTGAGAAGAAATATGTGATGGATACAGACTTAACTTGAGCTGGTTTGTTAGCTGTAGCCCTGGAAAAGTTTCCCCAGAAGATCCTAATGCAATAATGCTACAACACTGGCCGTCCCTCACTTAAAACCTAGGCCCCAACATCTCTGTCACTATGGAAACAGATTAATTCTAGCAACAATGCCATCCTGTGTTGATTAAGAACATTTCAGGTCATTCAGACAGGAAGGGTATTACATAGAAGAACTGCTTGGAAATGTTTCAAAGTGAGCTGTAACATTTAGCTGCTGAGGACACAGAGCTAGCGTCTGGGGTTATGGTCTTGAAGGTCTGGAGTAGCAGCCAGTTGATTTTCTTTCTATTACGATCTTGCTTTCCTTTCATCTTCAGAGATTTTAATTGCATTTTTTTGCACTCGGATTTGTTCTGAGTGTGCATTTTCTCCCTTTGCCTCTCACTTTCGTTTTTGTTAATTTCCATGATCATAAATTGGATGTTTCTTTCTAATGTTGTTTTCTATTTTTTAAAGTATATGAGATATTCACAAATAAATTTATCATGTAAACATCTTCAGAAATCTGATGTGATTTGTAATCATTTAGGGGCTGGGTAGGAACCACAAATTTAGCAAAGTATACACTGCATTGTGTTTACTGTTGTTCTGGTTAGGTTTGGTCAACACAGTAAGAGTCATTTGGGAAAGGGGAGCCTCAATTGAGAAAAGAAAATGCCCCACCAGATGGGCCTGTGAGGAAGACCATGGAAGCATTTGCTGGATCAATGACTGAGGCATAAGGGCCGAGCCCATGGTGTATGGTACCACCCATGGGCAGGGGGTCCTGTGTTATAAAGCTGTCTGAGCAAGCCATGAGGAGCAAGCCATCAAACAGTGTTCCTCCATTGCTTTAATTTTGCTTCCTGCATCCAGCTTCTTGCTTGAGTTCCTGCCCTTCCTTCCTTTCATGATGGACTGTGTCAGGGACACGTAAGTTGAAATAAACCCTTTCCTCCCCAGCTTGCTTTTGGTCAGGGTATTTATCGCAGTAGTAGAAATGTTAACTAAGACAAAGGCTACCTGGTTGCTAACTCCCCTACTATGATTTGCTTGCTACTTTTCCAAAAGGAATACTGATTGTGATAGTTTGGAATTATTCCAGGGAATTCTTTCTTTTAACTACTTATTGAACTATTTATCAGGTTAAATATCAAAATACTATAATTCATTAGTATATGTGAACTCCTAGAACATGATTGCTGAGTTTGGTAGGACTTATGACAACTTAGTTGATGTGATGAAAAAGGCAGGAGGCAGCTGTCCTGATTTTTAATCACATTTCCTTCTTGGTCTGCCTTATTACAAATTTGCATCTCTCTCTTAATATAGCAACAGAATAATTTTTCTCCTTAAACTATCAGGAGGCAAGCCAGGCAGTGGTGGCGCATGTCTTTAATTTCAGCACTTGGGAGGCAGAGGAAGGTGGATCTCTGAGTTCAAGACCAGCCTGGTCTATAGAGTGAGTTCCAGGGCAATCAGGGCTGCACAAAGAAACTCTGTCTCAAAAAGACAAAACAACAAACAAACAAAATCAGGAGGCCTTTCTGTTTGCAAATTTGCCTACTGTTCATTTTAGAACTAGAGCACCGGAATTTTCTTTTCTTTCCCAAGTATTTTCTCTAGAGTGTTTCTTATTTCACATGACCCCCCAACTGTCCGCTGAGAGCCGATTTCTGGGGAGAATGCTGGGTCAAGGGCTGCTAATTTCTTCAAAGCATTGATGAGCATGTAGGTGGTTCAGGGACAAGCCATGGCATTGCTGCCTACTCAGTCATAAGGAGATGATGGGACTGGCAATGAAAGCTTCAGTGGAATAGTGGAAGAAGTCCTCAAAGGAATGAAATTACAGAGCGAAGTAGGTGGTGAACGGTGGCAAATAAATAGAAGGTTAACAGATGGTCCTAGTATAAGGGAAGAATTTACTTTTATTTACTTTTGAGAATTCCATACATACATGCAATGAACTGTGATCATATTCACCCTATTAGTTTCTTTTTTTTTTAAATCAAAAGTCATTGGCTGATGGGATCTTTTTTTTTCCGTGATGTTTATTGAGCTCTACACTTTTCTCTGCTCCCCTCCCTGCCACTCCCCTCCCTCCTTCAACCCTCCCCCAAGGTCCCTATGCTCCCAATTTACTCAGGAGATCTTTTCTTTTTATACTTTCTACTTCCCATGTAGATTAGATCTATGTAAGTCCCTCTTAGTGTCCGTATTGTTGTCTAAGTTCTCTGGGATTGTGGTTTGTAAGCTGGTTTGCTTTGCTTTATGTTTAAAAACCACCTATGAGTGAGTACATATGATAATTGTCTTTCTGTGTCTGGGTTACCTCAATCAAAATAATGCTTTCTAGTTCCACCCATTTTCCTGAAAAATTCAAGCTGTCGTTATTTTTTTCTGTTGTGTAGTACTCCATTGTGTAAATGTACCACATATTTTTCTTTTATCCATTCTTCGATCGAGGGACATTTAGGTTGTTTCCAGTTTCTGGCTATGACAAAGAAAGCTGCTATGAACATAGTTGTAGTAATGAGGGGTTCGGGCTGCGTTCCTGGCGCCTGGTTCCCGGCGCAGGGCCCCTTGTTCTGTCCCGCCCTGCTCCTGGTGCGTACCCGAAATAATTACACAGAAACTGTATTCATTGAAATACTGCCTGGCCCATTAGCTCTAGCCTCTTATTGGCTAACTCTCACATATTTGTTTAACCCATTTCTAATAATCTGTGTGTTGCCACTAGTCGTGGCTTACCGGGAAAGATTCAGCGTCTCTGACCTGGGAGCTTCATGGAGGGCCACTCTCTCTGACTCTGTCCCCTTCCCAGTATCCTGTTCTCTTTCCCTGTCTATCTAAGTCCTGCCCTATCAAAAGGACAAGGCAGTTTCTTTATTAACCAATAAAAGCAACCCAAATACAGAAGGACCCTCCTACACCACATAGTTGAGCACATGTCCTTGTGGCACGATTGAGCATCCTTTGGATATATACCCAAAAGTGGTATTACTGGGTCTTGAGGAAGGTTGTTTCCTAATTTTCTGAGAAATCGCCACACTGACATCCAAGGGGGTTGTACCAGCTTGCATTCCCACCAGCAATGCAGAAGTTTTCCCTTTTCCCCACAACCTCTCCAGCATAAGTTGTTATCAGTGATTTTGATCTTGGCCATTCTTACAGGTGTAAGATGGAATCTCAGAGTTCTTTTGATTTGCATTTCTCTGATGACTAAGGATGCTGAATATTTCCTTAAGTGTCTTTCAGCCATTTTAGATTCCTCTGTTGAGAGTTCTCTGTTTAGATCTGTACTCCATTTTTTTATTGGATTATTTGTTCTTTTGATGACCAATTTCTTGAGTTCTTTGTATATTTTGGAGATCAGACCTCTGTCTGATGTGGGATTAGTGAAGATCTTTTCCCATTCTGTAGGCCGTCGTTTTGTCTTGTTGACCGTGTCCTTTATAGAAGCTTTTTTTCAGGAGGTCCCATTTATTAATTGTTTCTCTCAGTGTCTGTGCTGCTGGGGTTCTATTTAGGAAATGTGCCCTGTGCCAATGCGTTCAAGTGTACTTCCCAATTTCTCTTCTATAAGGTTCAGTGTGGCTGGCTTTATATTGAGGTCATTGATCCATTTGGATTTGAGTTTGGTACATGGTGATAGATATGGGTCTATTTTCATTTTTCTCCATGTTGATATCCAGTTATGCCAGCACCACTTGTTGAATATGCTTTCTTTTTTCCATTAGATATTTTTTGCTTCTTTATCAAATATCAGGTGTTCAAAGATGTGTGGATTGATATCTGGGTCTTCTATTTGGTTCCATTGGTCATCCTGTCTATTCTTATGCCAGTACCAGGCTGTTTTCAGTACTGTAGCTCTGTAGTATAGTTTGAAGTCAGGGATTGTGATGCCTCCAGAAGTTATTTTGTTGCCCAGGATTGTTTTGGCTATCCTGGGTTTTTTGCTTTTCCAAATGAAGTTGAGTACTGTTCTTTCAAGGTCTTTGAAGAATTTTGTTGGGATTTTAATGGGCATTGTGTTGAATCTGTAGATTGCTTTTGGTAGGATTGCCATTTTTACTATATTAATTCTGCCTACCCAAGAGCATGGGAGGTTAATTCTGCCTACCCAAGAGCATGGGAGGTCTTTCCATTTTCTGGTGTCTTTTTCAATTTCTTTCTTCAAAGATTTAAAGTTCTTGTCATACAAGTCTTCCACTTCTTTGGTTAGAGTTACTCCGAGATATTTTATGCCATTTGTGGCTATTGTGAAGGGTGTTGATTCTCTGATTTCTTCCTCACCCCTTTTATCATCTGTGTACAGGAGGGCTACTGATTTTTTTTTGCGTTAATCTTATATCATGCTACATTGCTGATTGTGTTTATGAGTTGTAGAAGTTCCTTGGTAGAATTTTTGGGATCACTTATGTAAACTATCATATCATCAGCAAACAGTGAGAGTTTGACTTCTTCTTTTCCAATTTGTATCCCCTTGATCTCCCTTTGGTGTCTTATTGCTCTAGCTAGGACCTCAAGAACTATATTGAATTGATATGGAGAGAGTGGACAACCTTGTCTTGTTCCTGATTTCAGTGGAATCGCTGAGAATTTCTCTCCATTTAGTTTGATGTTGGCTGTTGGCTGGTTGTATTTTGCCTTAATTATGTTTAGGTATGTTCCTTGTATCCCTGCTCTCTCCAAGACTTTTATCATGAAGGGATGTTGCATTTTGTCAAATGCTTTTTAGGCATCTAATGAGATGATCATGTGGTTTTTATTTTTCAGCTTGTTTATATGGTGGATTACGTTGACAGATTTTCATATGTTGTACCATCCCTGCATCTGTGGGATGAAGCCAACTTGGTCATGGTGGATGATGGTTCTGATGTGTTCTTGGATTCTATTTGCTAGTATTTTATTTAGTACTTTTGCATCAATGGTCATGAGTGAGATTGGTCTGTAATTCTCTTTCTTAGTATTGTCTTTCTGTAGTTTGGGTATCAGGGTAATTGTCACCTCATAAAAAGAGTTTGGCAATGTTCCCTCTGTTTATATTGTGTGGAATAATTTGAGGAGTATTGGTATTAGTTCCTCTTTGAAAGTCTTGTAGAATTCTGAACTGAAACCATCTGGTCATGGGCTTTTTTTGGTTGGGAGACTTTTGATGACCATTTCTATTTCTTCAGCAGTTATAGGTCTGTTTAATTTGCTTATCTGGTCTTACTTTAATTTTGGTAAGTGATATTTATCCAGAAAATTGTCCATTTCCTTTAAGTTTTCCAATTTTGTGGAATACAGATTTTCAAAATATAACCTGATGATGCTCTGTATTTCCTCCATGTCTGTTGTTATGTCCCCCTTTTCATTTCTGATTTTATTAATTTGGATATTCTCTCTCTGCCTTTTGGTTAGTTTGGATAAAGGTTTGTCTATTTTGTTGATTTTCTGGAAGAACCAACTCTTTGTCTCATTGATTCTTTGTATTATTTTCTTTGTTTCTATTTTGTTGATTTCAGCTCTCAGTTTGATTATTTCCTGCCATCTAGTTCTCTTGGGTGAGTTTGTTTCTTTTTGTCCTAAAGTTTTCAGTTGTTCTGTTAATTCACTAGTGTGGGATTTTTCCAGCTTCTTTATGTATTTAGTGCTATGAACTTGCCTCTTAACACTGCTTTCATTGTGTCCCATAAATTTGGGTATGTTGTGTAGTCATTTTCATTGAATTTTAGGAAGTCTTTAATTTCCCCTTTTATTTCTTCCTTGACCCATTGATGATTCAGATGAGCACTGTTTAATTTCCATGTGTTTGTGGGTTTTCTGTATTTGGTATTGCTGTTGACTTCTAGTTTTAAAGCATGGTGATCTGATAAGGTACATTGGGTTATTCCAATTTTTTTGTATTTGTTGAGGATTGTTTTGTTACCGAGTATGTGGTCGATTTTTGAGAAGGTTCCATGAGGTGCTGAGAAGAAGGTGTATTCTTTTCTGTTTGGATGGAATAGTCTATAGATGTCTGTTAAGTCCATTTGAGTCATAACATCTGTTAGTTCTCTTATTTCTCTGTTAGTTCATTTTTTGTCTGATTGACCTGTCCAGTGGTGAGAGGGGAGTGTCGAAGTCTCCCACTATCAGTGTGTGGGGTTTAATATATGATTTAAGCTTTCTAAGTGTTTCTTTGACATATGAAGGTGCCCTTGTATTTGGGGCATAGATGTTCAATATTGAAATTTCCTTTTGATGGATTTTCCCTGTGACTAATATGAAATGTCCTTCTTTGTCTCTTTTGACTGATTTTAGCTTGAAGTCTATTTTGTTAGATATTAGGATAGCTACACCTGCTTGTTTCTTAGGTCCATTTGATTGGTAGATTTTTTCCCAACCTTTTACTTTGAAATGATGTCTGTCTTTGAGGTTGAGATGCATTTCTTGTATGCAGAAGAGGGATGGGTTCTGTTTTTGTATCCAATCTGTTAGCCTGTGCCTTTTTATGGGTGAGTTGAGTCCATTTACATTAAGGGATATTAATGACCAGTGGTTGCTATCTCCTGTTAATTTGGTTTTCATCGTTAGTGATGTTATTTTGTGCATTTTTTCTTCTTCTTCAGGATTTGCTGTAATGAGATCATCAATTGTGTGTGTTTTTGTTGGTGTAGCAATCTTCCTTGGGTTGGAGTTTTCCTTCTAGTATTTTGTGTAGGGCTGGGTTTGTGGCTAGGTATTAGTGAAATCTAGATTTGTTATGGGATATCTTGTTTTGTCCTTCTATGGTGATCGAAAGTTTTGCTGGGTATAGTAGTCTGGGCTGGCATCATGGTCTCTCAATGATGCTTGACCATGACCTTCTGGCTTTCATTGTCTCCACTGAGAAGTCAGGTGTAATTCTGAGAGGTCTACCTTTATATGTTACTTGTCCTTTTTCCTTTGCAGCTCTTAATATTCTTTCTTTACTCTGTATGTTTAGTGTTTTGATTATTATGTGGTGAGAGGACTTTTTTTTTTGGATCCAGTTCTGTAAGCTTCTTGTATTTTCATAGGCATATCTTTCTCTAGGTAGGGAAAGTTTTCCTCTATGATTTTGTTAAATAAATTTTCTGTGCCTTTGAGTTGACTTTCTTCTCCTTCTTCTATACCTATTATTCTAAGATTTGGCCCCTTTATGTTGTCCCATATTTCCTGGATATTTTGGGTTAAGCTTTTGTTAAATTTAATGTTTTCTTTAACTGATGAGTCTATTTCCTCTATTTTATCTTCCACGCTTGAGATTCTCTCTTCCATTTCTTGTATTCTGTTGTTCATACTTGCATTTGTGGTTCGTGTTCTTTTCCTCATGATTTCTGTTTCTATAATTCCTTCAGCTTGTGTTTTCTTTATTTTTTCTATCTCAGTTTTCAAGTCCTGAATAGTTCCTGTTATATGTTTGAGTTCT
Source organism: Ondatra zibethicus (assembly GCA_004026605.1). Lineage (NCBI taxonomy): Eukaryota > Metazoa > Chordata > Mammalia > Rodentia > Cricetidae > Ondatra > Ondatra zibethicus. The sequence goes on along the minus strand of PVIU01006244.1, from coordinate 46,489 downwards.
TTTTCTTGGTTTTCTTTAAGTGATTTGCTGATATCTTCCAATTTTTTGTTTGTTTTTCCTTCCATTTCTTTAAGGAAATTTCTCAATTCATCTTTAATAATTTCAGATATTCTCTTGTGGTTATTTTTTAGATCATTTTCTTCTGTGTCATCCATATTTGGTTGTTCAGGTCTTACTTTTGTAGGGTCTTTGGGTTTCACTGGTATTGTGTTGCTCTTTGTGGTGTAGCTTGTGATCTTACCTTTTCTACTCATCTTTTACTCTAATAGGTGTGGTTGGTGCTGTCTGAGATTCTGTTGGATAATCTCCTAGGTGCCAGTAGATCAACAGCTAAGATGGTTTTCCTAGTGGTACAGTCAGTGTCACAGTTCTAGTTACTCCATTGGTTATTCCTGTTCCTGGAGGTAGTTCAGTGCTCCTTTGTTTTGATCTGCTCTCTCTTGGAGTTTGCTGTCTCAAGCCTACTTTGGTCTAGGCTGCTGGCTTTGATCTGTTTCTGTAAATCTTGGTCTGGATCTCCTCTTGCAGATGTGCCTGGCTTGGAGGTAGTCCTGTTCTGGTGGAGATCTCTGACTCTGGATCTGGTCACTGGTTCAATCCTGATCCGCTCATGTCCCGGGACTGGGTTTCTCCTGGCTTCTGCCCCTGGTGGAGCCAGTTCTCTCCTTGTCCCAGGTAACTAGTTCAGTCCCACTCCGGTTCTGGTGGAGGTCGCGGACTCTGAGTCAGGTTGTTGGCTCAATCAGTGTCCCAGGGCTGGGTTGGCTCCCAGGGCTGGATTTGCTCCTGGCTTCTGCTCCTTGTGGAGCTTGTTTCCTTGGCTCTCTCTGTCCTAGGAGTGCCTATTAGTTTCTTAACACCCTCCTATTCCTGCTGACTCCCTTCTTCAAAGTGAATCATTTCTGTCCCATTTTGTATTCTGTTGCTGTGTTAAAAACCAATTCCAAAGGCAACTTGGGGAGGAAGGGACTTATTTGGCTTACACTTCCACATTACACTTCTACTTCCACTGAGGGAAGTCAGGGCAGGAACTCAAGCAGGAACCTGGAGGCAGGAACTGAGGCAGAGAGCATGGCGGAGTGCTGTCTACTGGCTTGCTCAGCTTGCTTTCTTCTACAATCCAGGACCACTTACCCAGGAGCTGGTTGACCCACAGTGAAGCAGACTCTGCTACATCAATCATTAAGCAAAAAATGCCCCACAGACATGCCCACTGGTCAATCCACAGATCCTTCTTCCCTTCTTCCCAGGTGACTCTAGTTTGTGTCAAGTTGACAAAATCCAACCTATACATTCTCTTACTTTCATGGTCTCCCACAATCCCCTGTGAGTGTGTGTGTGTGTCTTGTTCTTATGTGGATAGCACAATGGCTCCATGTTCATGACTGCATTAACTATATCACATCGAGAATAGAGCTTTTCACGATCACTTTCCCACCCCCCACCTCTTACAACCTTTCTACCACCAAATCTGCACTGCTTCCTTGACTTTGAAGAGGGGGTGATATGGATGTCTTCTTAAGATTGAGCAGTCAAGTCAGACTTCCCTGACCAGCTAGCCTATGAGTTTAATTATAAATATTTAGAAGGCACTTTGACAACATGTCCATTTAGTAAAGTATCCATAGTACATTCCCCCTAAGCCCTACGACCTCTCTAGATATGACTTTTGACTGGGTTTACAATATTAAATATGTATTCTTTTCTGTGGAGCAGGCTTCAGATCCCAAACCCCAAATAAATGGAAAACTTACTAAAGTAATGAATTCCAAGTCCTAGCAAAAGGTCTGTATGTTCCAGAAAATGAAGGGAGCTTAAAGTAGAGGGTGAGAACTAAGCAAAGTGAAGAAAGCAGGAGCTGAGATTGGAGATCTAACTATATAACTATACATATGTATTTGCTTATAAATATAAATGTATATGCTTATAACATAATTACATCACTTTCCCCTTCACTTCTGAAAACATATATATGAATAATATTATTCAGACTGATCCAGTTGTATTTAGGAGATACATAAATTTTTATAGGTAGGTAAAGGAATAACTCCACCATGAAGGTTAAGAATGGACTGAAGGAAGCCAACTGTGGTAGCATATGGCTTTAATCCCTTCAAGAGGTAGAGAGAAACATATGGATCTCTGTATGTTCAAGGCCAGCTTGGTCTACATTATGACTTCCAGGCCAGCAAGGGCTACACAGTGAGTCCCTGTCTGAACACAAAACAAAACAAGCAAAAGCCATAGGAGTAGGAGTTGAATCTGAGGTGAACTTCGAGGGTAGGAATAAAAGAGGCCTGGATTTCATGGTGAGGGCTTTGAAGTCAGAGCCGACAGGCTGTGCTTCCACACAGGAAGTGGAAGGTAAGAGAATGACAGAGTTGATTCTGTATTTATTGAGTTGACTCCTGTGTCGCTGCATGAATGTCATATGCATCATGGTAAGATTCTTGGCATAGAGCGATGAGAGTATAGCCACGCTAAGACTCTGATGATCTGGGATACTTGATTTTTCAAAATGTTTTGAGTGCATCAATAAAAAAATCACTTTACTTTGTAACATATACATATGCATATTTGTATGTGTATGAATTTAATATTTTTTCAAGAGATTATATTGACCCATACTGTATATAATAATATAAAACACAAAGTTAATATAAAATATGACTTCAATTATACTGTAAAACAGTATTTTAATAATCTATTTTAGTATCAAAATGCTGGCAAAATGCATTAAATTAGTAGTTCTGAAATATCTTGGTCTCAGGACTCTCTACTTTCTTAAAAGTTATTAAAGACTCTAAAGAACCTTGTGTGTGTTATACCTACCAATATTTACCATATCAGAAGTGAAAGCAGATGATTCAAAACACTTCAGTCATCTAAAAATGACAATTACATGCTACACATTAGCATAACTATATTTGATGGAAATATTCCACAGAAAATTTACACAAAAGTTAAAAGTCAGTTTTATATTTTTGAACATAAAACCAATTTTAGGTTAGTTTTATGTTATGACAGCTAAATTTCTGTATTTATTTCTGATTCCCCAGTGTGTGCTAAGTATTGTCATATGATATATATTATTTTGCTTGAAATACATGAAGAAACTGTGGACAGATTTGACTTATGATGGGGTTATAGTCTACTAAAGCATAAACATCATATGTTAAAAATACATAAAATATAAATCGCCAATTTTCTGCATCTCATGTAGCACCTATGGGGTGTGGCATGTTTCCTTGTGATCATATGGGTTCAGCAACTCACTGCTGTTTCCCAGCTTTACAGAAAAACATTATACTGCATGTGTTGGCCTGGCGAAAAATCATAAGTCAGTATTTGAAGGATGGCCTTCACCGAATGTATAAGGCTTCTGCACTATCCTTTGTTAAGTTCGTGCTTTAAATTTAAAAGATATTAAGTTGGTACATAGTGTAATAAGAAGGCCACTAGTTAGTTCCCGGCTGCTTAGCCCTGAAATAATCACACAGAAACTGTATTAATTAAATCACTGCTTGGTCTATTAGCTCTAGTTTCTTATTGGCTAACTCTTACATCTTCATTTAACCCATCTCCATTAATCTGTGCATTGGCACAAGGTCGTGCCCTACCAGCAAAGTTTCAGCACATCTGTCTTCATCAGCTGCTCCACGGCTTCTCCCTGACTTTGCCTCCTTTTTCCCAGCATTCCAGTTTAGTTTTCCCCACCTAGCTCTGTTCCCATATAGCTTTGCTATAGGCCCAAAGCAGTTTCCTTATTAACCAATGATATTCACAGCATACAGAGGGGAATCCCACATCACCTCCCCCTTTCTGTTTAAATGAAAAGGAAGGCTTCATCTTTATAGTAAAATTACATATAACAAAACAGGTATCAAGTAAGAATAACAGTTACAATATTTATATCTACTTTATCTTTTATCATAACTAAGGAAAACTATAATATTACTATCTACTCTTCAACTCCATCAAAGACTCCAGAAAGATATAATATTACCAAATTAAACAGAAAGTTCATTGTAAGCAACTTCCAAATCTCTAGAATTGATAGAGATATCTTGTTGCCTGAATAGTCACCCAAAGTTCTTCAGTAATTTTGGGGCATCCATCTTCAGCCCATAGTATCCAGCAGCCTTTTCCATGAAGCAGGAAATTTCAAAGACAGTTCCACCTATATTGACAGTTTGTCAGTCACTTTCTTCTGTGTCCTGCAGAATGTTTAGCAGACTCTTTGATGAAGCAGGAACCCTGAAGGGTTGTCTTACTTGTAGGCAAGTTCAGCAGTCATTTCTCTGTGGGTCCTGCATATCCAGTTCATCAAGCAGTCCCAGGCAAAAGCAGTTTCTTGCCCAAATGTCTACCAAACTCCATAAGTAGCCTCTTTGATGCCCATCTTCCTATTGAAGTAACTGGTGCTTCCAGGAGCAGTCGTGTCTCTGTCATAAAAAGTCCTAACTTCTTAAAACATTTTAAATGCCATATTCTGTAGTCTTTGAAAAGTTTCAAGAATATCTACCTGTCAGAAATACATCTCTGTACATCTAGAAAATCTAAATAACATGACTACAAGCTTGACTAGTATAGGTGATTATCTATTAACCTGTATTTCTTAATTATACATTACATTTTTTAAATGAGCTGACACAAACACAATACCTTAATGAAGAGCAGAAATACACATATAATAACAAAATTTACCTTAAGTTTGTATCATAAACCAAGATTCATACCAATGCAAATCTCTACCCTGCAAATCTCTATCAATGCAAATCTTTTAAATGTAAAAGAATATTTATAAACAATATTTGGGAATATGGGCATAGTTATTCTCCAAACTGCTTCCTGCAGTTTATTGGGCAAAGCAATTTTTTGAGGGGTGTTCAAGGCAACCTTTCATGGGGTCTTGGTCCATCAAACCATATTAGTCTGGAAGCTATCCACAGGTTCTCATCTTCTGTGGAAACAAAAGAAGAACCTCTTTTCCAAAACAACATACCTTAGACCCAAATTTTGAATTCAAGATACCTTTGAAGTATATATGTTGGCTTAGCTTAGCAGCCCCAGAGTCAAATGTCTCCCTGCAGTGAAAAAATTCAAAAATAACACAATAATATACATAATTCAGACTCTCTGTGAATTTTCCATCTTTATGTGACTTGTTTATACTCTATTACTTTTTCTACAAATTTAATATTTATTTTATTATCTTTACCTTTAATCTATGACTGTCTGTACTCTGTCTCTTTAATGACTTTGTTTCACTTTTTAAAAAACCATGTACTTCTTTTTATAACTCTCTACTCTTTTTCTTCTCTCTCCCAAGCCTACATGCATTTTTTAAACACACTGTGTCTCATTTAGAGGTCTTTTTTATCTGAATTTGTCTTTATTGTGTATCTGTAATTATTTTCTGACCAGAAGTGCTTCTTAAAATGCTAAGCTCGATTGTTAGGGGAAATATGGCAGTGTCTGCTTGCCCTGCCTAGCCCAGCTGGTGGAGCTGTTTTCTGCCTCTGAGAGCCATGCTCACAGCCCCATTTTTAGGCACACAACCAGTCTATGTTGCCATTAAGCAAGTTGTAGCAGTCTGCTCACAAAAACCATTAAGTGTTCCATAGCTGGACCTCATCAGAGTTTGCCCTGGCAGCACAGCCCAGAAAGTCAGCATTTCAAAACAGTGGATCTTTTTTTCCTGCTACCACTGAATTGAGAAGACCTCTTTTAAAGGAACCATGCCTTTGCTTGCTTCTAGCAAGCAGAGCCCACTCAAGAAAATGTCGCTACCAAACCATGCTTAACTCTGTTCTTTTGTGTCTAGGATTTTTAAGCTTTCTTGGGTTTTACATGGATTTAGTACACCACATTGGCATGATAATTTGTAGTAAGGAGGCCACTAGTTAGTTCCCAGCTGCTTAGCCCTGAAATAATCACACAGAAACTATATTAATTAAATCACTACTTGGCCCATTAACTCTAGCTTCTTATCGGCTGAAACTTACATCTTAATTTAACCCATCTCCATTAATTTGTGCATTATCATGAGGTTGTGGCCTACCAGCAAAGTTTCAGCATGTCTGTCTCTGGCAGTGGCTCCATGGCTTCTCCCTGACTCTGCCTCCTTTCTCCCAGCATTATCTCTCTCTCTCTCTCTCTCTCCCTCTCTCTCCAGCCTACCAGCATGCCACCATGTTCCTCACCATGATGATAATGGACTAACCCCCTGAAACTATAAGTAAGCCCCAGTTAAAAGCTTTCCTTGTAAGAGTTGCCTGGGTCATGATGTCTCTTCATAGCAATAGAATAGTATCTGAGACAGCCACCCTCTGTGGTTATTCACAGCCCACTTGTTTTCCCTGTATTAGTGTGACTTAGTATTCATTGGTCAATGTTTCAGCCTTCTTTTCCTCCTGCTTTCCTTGGCATCTGGTATCTACTATTCTGTTCTGTAAGTAGAACCATTGCAGGTCAGGCACAGTCTGCAAATAAAAGATTCAAGGAAAAAAAGCAAAAAGCAAAAAGGAAAGAAACAGGATTATTTTAACATTTTATCTTGGCATTTCCACAGATTACTTATACCTTGCTATTCCAAGAAATTATCTATTTAATTAAAATATGCTTACATCATATTTCTCCCTTGCCACTCCTCCTGTACTTCCCATGTCAGACTCTACCTCCTATCAAATGTAAGCCTACCCCCTCTTTTACCACTGTTGTTCTGTATTCATATAAATGGATCAATGCACAAACCCAACCTGCTAGTGGGTTCAGATCACCAAGGGATGAAGAACTTAGTAGGTTTTGTGGATATTCTTTTGCTACTCCATACATATTTAGTGAGTGATTTCTACATTACTTGCACCATGGAGTCCGAAAGTGCAACAATAACCTGGCTGTACTTTTTCTGTCTCAGTCTCCAAAGCAGCTGCATTATACCAATTTGCCCCACTCACCTATTTTGAACTTTGAGTGGCTGTTTTACCTACACACAAATTGGAGTACCATGCATTGAATTTGGGGAAAGATTTTCACTGTGTGGTACAGATTTTTAAACGTTTGTAAACTTAACTTTTTTTTTAAACTTAACTTTTTAATACTCCCAAGTGACATCTGTCAGTGTCACCATCTCATTAGAAAAGTCAGTAAGGGGCTGGAAAGATGACTCAGAGGGTAAGAGCACTGGCTGCTCTTCCAGAGGTCCCAAGTTCAATTCCCAGCAACCACATGGTGGCTCACAACCATCTGTAATGAGACCTGGTGCCTTACTTGCTTAATAAATAAATAAATCTTTAAAAAAAAAAAGAAAAGTCAGTAAGTTATCAAGAAGCTATCAAGTTGGCAATGGGGGTTTTATTACAGGTTTTCTAATGTTTTAGAAGCTTAACACGGTTCAAACTGTGTGCCTATTCCCAAAAGTGTCAAATTCCTGAGTCAGCATAATAATTTTCAACAGTTCTTTAAATTGAAAAGACTGTTCCATCTGTAAAGGATATAATTCTTTTTTTAAAAATATTTTTTATGGTTTATTTAGCTTTATTTTATGTGCATTGGTGTGAAGGGGTCAGATCCCCTGCAACTGGATCTTCAGACAGTTGTGAATTGCCATATGGGTGCTGAGAATTGAACCTGGGTCCTCTGGAAGAGCAGTCAGTGCTCTCAACTACTGAGCCATCTCCCCAGCCCCCTGTGAAGGATACAATTCTATTCACAACTTGATTGCACGGTAATTGTATTCTTTACTTGTCTCTTTGTTGGGGTAAAATACCCTGTAAACATAACTTAAGGAACAAAGGAGGCCTTATTTTGGCTCGTGGTTTGAAGGCTCAGACCCTTCTGGTTGAGAACGCCTGCAAAGGCAGCTGAAGGCATAGTCCAGTCTGTCCTGACTGAGAAGGCCAAGTGTAGGGATGTAAAGGCTGCTGAAGCTGGGAAGGCCTGGGGTGGGGATGCTTAGGCAGTGGGCTACTTTGTGTCTGCAGTCAGGATGTGGAAACAGATGTGTGCTGAGCTCACTCAGCTTTCCCTTTTTTAATTTAGTCCAGGACCCCAGCCATCGAAGAGGGACATCACCCTTGTAGGTCTTCTCACTTCATCCAACCTAATCTAGAAACTGCTTTGCAGAGGTTCCCAGTGTTTCTCTACTAGGTGATTTTAGATTCTATTGGGTCGACATATTAATCATCATAATAATTCTCCATAAGAAATCTTACTTAACATTTTATTTTTGCCACAAAGAATATTGAAGCAAATGTTCCCTAGGGTGAGATTTAATAACAGAAACACTTTCACCGTTTTACCAGGACCTACTTGGATGAAACTGGCACGTTTAAACTGTGAATGACAGCTGTGAAGAATGGCTACTTGCCTAGGATCTATAATTTTACCCCCCAAAAATGCCCTTTGTAACATCATCTTTGTGTAAAAAACAAATGGTGCCTTAGTGTTACTGTGAGAGTACTTTAACCTAATGACTTCCTGAGAACGATCTGGGCTCTGTAGTCTACACTGTGGGAAGCACAACACTAAATTGGTTTGGCAACGTACGAATAGGTGACACACTTCAGTTTCACACAGGGAATGTATTGAAGCAGAAAAATAACACAAAAAGGAAATTAAGAAGAAATGAAAACGTCACTGGACCAGGCTTTGATTTTATCCCCACCAACCAAGATCAAGGCTTGTAACAAGATGAGGAACCACTCATTCTAAACATCCATTTTTAAAACCTACTTCCTTTTAATTCAGTGGGTCTCAACCTGTAGGTGGCGACTCCTTTGGATAGTCCATTCACAGGGGTCAGCTAAGACCACTGGAAAACACAGATACTACATTTGCAGTTCATAACAGTAACAGGATTTCAGTTATGAAGTAACAACATCAATAATTTCATGGTCAGGAGTCACCACAACATGAGGAACTGTATTAAAGGGTCACAGCATTAGGAAGGTTGAGAACCATTGTTCTAATATGTCTTTAATTTATAGGAAAACCACCCAAATTATTTCCTTAACAAGCAATAGCCTTTTCTATAAACCAGATGATATTTTCATATCTGTGATTGCAGGTACCAAAACATGAAGAGGCTGCTTAAGTCCAGCAGTGGCTATACTAACTTATCCATTATTGCTGACATTTTAGACAACTTAAATTCTACTTTAGAAATATGGAAAGGTAAAGCACCCAGGTGTTATACCTTATCAGACTTCTCTCTGCCTTCCCTATAACAGCCCTGTTTGCAAACACCAGAAGTTCCTCAGCTAAGAGTCACACCTACTCACACCAGCAAATCCAATTCAGAGAAGAGAGAGCTCTGGGGTTTGTGGTTTGAGAAGCATGAGCCAAGTGCACACATTCCCAGGGAAGTCAGATGCAGTAGAAAGGTTGGGCTAAAGGGTTATGTGTGAGTGTGAAGTATTTCCTGGTCCAGCATGAAGTGGGTGGGAAGCAAGGAGGTCATAGGAGGGCTTCCTTATACTTATTTTGCCTTGTCCTGCAAGGGCTAGGAGCAGGCATAAGTAAAAGGAACAAGAGAGACTGGGTGCATGTTGAAGCATACTTTGAATTGGGTAAAACAGCAGATATGTGTGTGTGGGGGTATGTATAAATATGTGTATATATGCATATGTGTGTCTGTGTGTATGAAGCACATGTTATTCAGTTATACAGTTCAACATACAGATTAACTATCCTTGTAGAGGTCTCATTACCTTACATCACAAAACATACCACATTATTTATTTTTGCTACAATAATTTTAGAGTTTTTTTTTTTAAAAATACTTTTGTTTTTGTTAGAGTTTGGTGATAAGAAACTCACTCAATTTATGACTGGCTATGACTTGATTTCTTGGCATTACAAATTCTGGCAAATAGGAAAAAGACAACCAAGAGATTATTTAGGAGCATGGCACAGTCTTCTTTGGTTTTTAATGAAGTCATTTTTAAGTTGGCAAGGTATCTTCACAATATTTATATTAAATCAAAATACTCTTTAATTGTTATTATATGGTCTGTTTTTATTTTTCCATAATCATCTCTTTCTTTCTCTCTCTCTCCCTCTCTGTGTGTATGTGATGAAAAGGCCATATTATATTCAATATATAAAACACACATTGTATCATTTGACATTGTAGGACCTAGATTTAAACTGTGTTGTTTAACACAGTAGCTGCTGGACACATGCACTTTTGTCAGATGCACCAGTGTAGTAGTTGTCATAATGAGGAGCAGAGAATACTCATATCATCATAGAAATCATTGAAGTTTTATTAGGTGGCACTGATGTAGGTCTCTGTCTTGCAATTTCTCTGATGATGCTCTCAGGATGCTCCGGGTATATTATTATGAAGACCTGGCAAAGAGTTCTCTCCTGCGGATGAGAGAGGGAAATTGTGCGGTGTGATAAAGACAGGTGTGAAGAAGTATCAAGTCGGCACAAATCAATAACCAAGCCAGCTCAATAGGAACAGGTATTTTTAATGAAAGAAAAGGGGGGAACTCACGCCACTCACGCTTTAGTCCTATCCGTCTGGCGGACACCGCATGGAGAGAGTGCACACCTGTGTTTTCTCGATTTTCTACCTGGGGTCCAAGTAGCCACACCCCAACTTGATGTGATTGGCTAGTGGCCTTTCCCCCATCACAGGTGCTGTTTGCAAATGGCCTTGGGGGATATGATCCTAAATGAGTTCAAATGCTGTAGAACCGAACACAGAGTGAAAAGGAGAGCCGGGTAAAATGTGAACAAATTAGTGGGGGGTAAGTGGGATGGTAATCTGTTTATTAAACTGGAAACTTTTGAAAATGAAGACTTTCTATCACAGGAAAGGTCAGAGATAAGTTAGTGGAAGACCGAAGAAACTCTCGCCTCAGGTATCTGCATTGAGAGGAAAGGGTAGATGCCCAAGATAGAGCAGAGGAAGGAGATGCAAATCTGTCCCCTGGTAAGTGTGATAAGGAAAAGGAGATTCAGGGGAGGCTGAAGAGAAGGGGGGGCGAGGACTGTGCAGGCTCACTCAGAGCCATTGGGGACAGTCCCGTTGGTGAGGCTGAGGACAGCTTAGGAGGGAAGAGAGACCACGGTGTTATCTGTTTTCACAGACCGGGTGGCCAGCCAGGCCATCATCTGAAAACAGGAAGGAATGCGGGGCTGATGGAGTTAGGGGTCACTGGGTAAATCAGTCACAATAAACTAGGCTAAAGAAAGGAAATGGAAGGGCTTTCCCAGGAAGGAAGGAAATAACCAGAAGCCCCATCTGAGGGAGGCTTTCTGCAGAGAGAGGAAGGATGCCAAAGGAAATACAGAGGAAAGTTTGGTAAAGTGGACAGAGGATAGAGCAGAGCAGCCCTGGAGGATAACTACACAGGAAGACCCCAGGACAAAGGGACAGCACAGTGGATCCCGGAAAGAAAAAGCTTTGAGATAAGACTAGAAAGCAAATAGGTAGCAAAGGCAGAAAGACCTGGCCTTTGGAAAGTGATAAACAGAGAGAAAACTCTAGAATCCCAGCATTTTGTTGACAGAAGGTGTGCACAGAGGCGCGTGGGATAACATGAGGAATATAGCTCCACAAGATAGTCATTAAGAAACCCAAGGCATGAGTGCATGGCCACTAAAAACCAACCCAAGGCATGAGTGCATGGTCACTAAAAAAAACCCAAACCTCACAAGAGCACGGATTGCTCACAGGAGTTGTTTTTTCTTAAGCATGAATTTTCTTCTCTAACCTCTGTGACGAATCCAGTTTTTTTTTTTTTTAAAGACTTTCATTTTGCTTCCATTATACACGGCTAACATATTGCCCAAGATAACAGGATGGTTGTCTTTGGGTATAGTGGGACGGAGCAGACATAAGGTAGGATACTAGTTTCATCTTTGTTGGTTCTTCAAATTCTGCTTTGAGCGTTCCGCGGGCTTCACTGAGTGGGGTTAGAGTATATTTTCTTTACAGTAATAATCAGAATCAGGTCCCACATATTAGGCTCTTTTTAAAAATAAAACCACAAGAATTTTTTTCTCAAGACCCTAATTTCCCTAAGAGTAATGTAATGTTCAAGTTCAGCCACTGGTAGAAACAAAGAATTTTCAAAGGTACACGTTCCTGATTACAAACTTAATTTGTATATATTTTATCTCAAATACGTTGAATATTATGACTGGTGCCAATCTTGTGTTTTTATAATGTTGAAAATGTTTTTCCAGCTTCATCCTCAGCTGATGGGTGAAAACGTGGTATTTACCTTTCTGAGTTTGACTCATTTTCCTTAACGTGGTCACCAGTTCCATCCATTTTCTTGCAAATGACTGTATTTACTGGCTTTCCTCTATGCTATAACACTTAAAAAAAACTTACAAGCATTCTTTTTTTTGTGCATATGACATGGTGATGGTCAGAGGACAACTTGTGGAAGTTGGTTTTCTTCTTCCAATTACACGGATCTCAGGGATCCAACTGCCTTGGTCACGAGTGCCTTTGGTGGCTTAGCCTTGTTACTCCCCCCCCCCAAAGAACTGACATGATATAATTCATTTTAAACTACTATTGTTTTCCATAGTTGGTGGTGCATTATAAATCTTTAACAGATGTATGTGGTTGGTAGAGAGTAGATTAAATTTTCTTTTAAAAATGTCTTGTTAGCTCTTTAGAGTTTCCTGTAATGTGTTTTGATCATATTTGTCCCCGTCTCTTTCTGAAATAATTTCCCTTCCTTATCTACCCACCCAACCCCACCCCCATCTGTTTGTCTGTCTGTCTGTCTCTTTTATCTTTCAAGACAAATTTGTGGTGCCCAAATATTCTTGGATGTGCTGTCTTCCACTGGACAGTGATCAACTTACCAGGGTCTACACTCTTAGAGGAAACTGCCCCTTCCTTTCCCAGGAGCTTACAATGCTTTCTCGCTCTTTCTGTTAAAATACACCCAGGAGTACTACCATTTGATGAAACATTCAGAAACTTGTCACATGACATAAAGGGCTTTGTAGAAATTTAGTTCTGTATGAAAAAATCACATATTCTACCAGCTGTAAGTTTTTTCCTCTATAGAAAACATGTGTATAAACAGTTAATATTTAGTCCCTGCCTACATCTTTTATTACTGTTTTATATTGGAAAAGAGAGAAGAGCAAATGCTGCTTCAGTGCACAGGCACTGTGTACTGACTTGATAGACTGAGATGGATTTTCAATGTGATGAGGAGGGAGGGCAGTGGTAGTGGTGGTGGTGGGTGTGTGGCGGGGGGCATGATCACATTTGCCCAAGGGAGCTATCAGCAACTATATACTATAAGGACTTTCTGGGGAAAGAAGTGGCAAGGACACTTTAGACATAAAATCTGGGGACCTCAGCTGCCACTCCACAGATCGGAATAATGCTGCATGGATGCAGTAAATGGCCAGTAGAGAAAGGCCGGAGTGAAAGCAAGAGAATTATGGAAACTGGAAGGTAAATGGCCCACCCAGTTCTATGTGTGTTTCCTGTTCTGGTGTATGGAAAAGTGGCACATTTCCCTCCTTAAACTAGACAGCTCTGTCTGTCAGCAGATGAGTGCTCAGGATGGCGATGAAAATATAAGGAGGGGAATGGGAAAATGAAGAGCAACAGGGAGTTTTTAAGAACAAATCGCCGTGAAGCTGACACAGCCCCAAGCACTTCGGGTAGTGGAATATATTTGAGCAATGATCTAGGTTTACGCATCTAAGAAGCAATATGAAGCAAAACTGAAGCAGGCTAAGAGCAAATCGGAGAAACATGATCATGTTTCTTGAAAATGTTCCTGATAAGCTTTTACATGGCACTTTGCTCTTTTCTATTTTGGGCTGTGTGGGGTCTTTTTTTTTTCTTCCCTGGAAGAACCTTACAGGAAATGATTCTTGCCACTAAGTCAAAATGGGCATATTTACTCTTGGTTCAGGACCAGGAAATCCTGAGTAGAAAAAAACAAAGTCCCTAAAAAGGGAAGAAATGTATACCCTGCTTAATGTTTTCTTAAACTTTTACCCTACTCAGCCAAAAGAGACACATGCCTTATACCCCACCCCACCCCCACACAAATTAGCACACACACACACACACACACACACACACACACACACACACACACTTTAGCACCTAGTTTCTTTTGCTTGGGTTTCTTTTGTCCCTTGGTAAAAATCTAATGAAGTTTCAGGTGCAGTTTTCCTGAGGTAGCTCCCAGGTTCCTACGCTCATCAGAAATGGCTGAACTTCCATGACTGGACCAACCACTCCTGTCTTTCAGGTTTCTTATCTCCCAGCAGCCTTCTGGTCTCTTGCCAACCAGGGCGAGCTACAGTCAAGGCAGAAGTGATAGAAGCTCTGTGATCTGTCTCCCAGATGGCAATGGCTGTGCCAGCCAGGAGGGGGCCCGTCACTTCACATTCCACCATCACTGGAGCAGCTGCAGCCTTAGGGAAAATCAGAGCATTGACCTTTCTCTCCGCTGTGCTCTCAGGTCTGCAAGGAATGCACAGACTTGCTGCAGTTGCTCTGCATGTCTCTAGTATTTCATATCTGTCACGGAGCCAGTTCCAATTTCGGCAATAATATAACAGCCCGAGTACTAGGCTCCACGTACTAAATTTTACCTGCGGGTTCACACATTTTTGCCGGCAAATTCTGTGACCCCCATGTTATAAATAGGGGAAATCCTCAGCGTGTCTAACAGAGGATGATGAGTCAGTTCTATAAATGGTAATCTGATGGCAGCTGTGGTCTCTTACAACTCTCCCCCATTCATTTTATTCCTGGAAAAAAATCTTCAGGCAAGATTGGGGGCCATTTGTGGACAGACATCTGGGTATGAAGAATTACCAGCTTAAACAAAGGCGTGAGTTTAATTTAGAAGAAGACACATTGCCACACTTCAGTGACAGAGAGCAGTGCTGTTTATATTATTTGTCTATTGTGGTTGCTGGGTTTTCAAATGAGACTCACTCTCAGTTTCCCCCAGGTTTTCAGAGAAGGCAGATCTGTATCTTCCCAAGTCTCTCCCTCTGCCTAGATGTATCCTGAAGTTTGCTATTCTTCTCACTCTGAAAGTGTAACATCACTGTTAGAATAAAGCTGCAGAAACGTACCTTTGTGGGTTGGCAAGGTGAGCTGCTAAGCGATCACGCCACTCGGCAGATCAGATCTAACCCAAGAGGTTTATTGGGGGAGGGGAAGCGAAGATAGATGCCGACAGAGAGACAAGGAGACAGAGAATGAACAAGGCAGAGAGAAAGAGAGAGGAGGGAGAGGAGGGAGAGAGAGGAGAGAGAGAGGGGGAGAGGGGGAGAGAGAGAGAAAAAGAAGAGAGCTAGAGAGCGCTGTGATGACCAGAGGGACCTTTTAAAGGGGGTACCTGTTGCTAAGCAACTCCTAGCGACAGTGGAAATGCACCACACCTGGCGGTGGTGGGTGATGGCGCTAAGCAGCTGAAAGGCAGGTTGTGCCTAATTTACAACAGTGACAACTTGCGATTTAGCACAAGGTTCAAAGGTTTAAAGGCTATGATTCTTGTTCTTTTGACCGAGGATCTTGACAATCAGCCTTACCAATATTTGAGATGTTTGGAATTTCACAGAATTCTCTGATCAGTGAATATGGGTTTTCATTATGTAAAAGCAGATGCAGAAGAAACCAGTATTTTAATGTGAGTTTCTATGTCATCTAGAGATGGTGATACAGGTTTGCAGTTGAAATGTGAATATTGTGAGCCTTGCTTTTCCTGTGTTTCTGGCACACAGGACAGTGTGTG
Organism: Ondatra zibethicus; assembly: GCA_004026605.1. Classification (NCBI taxonomy): domain Eukaryota; kingdom Metazoa; phylum Chordata; class Mammalia; order Rodentia; family Cricetidae; genus Ondatra; species Ondatra zibethicus. The sequence goes on along the minus strand of PVIU01006244.1, from coordinate 30,725 downwards.
GCATGTAACATGAACCTTATGTTATTTATTGAACGAAAGGATGGGTAAATAGAAAATTTATCTGATACTTTCAGGAGGATCTTTGGTTGAAAGAGGATGCTATTTTGAGAAGAAAAAGAGAAAACTCCCAGAAAACTCTTCTAATCATTTCTTTACTTCTAATAACTTTTCTTGCCTTAATGCCTACATGATTCATGCCTTAGAGGCATAACGTCTTAATTTGCTATCGATAAAACGCTGACCAAACTGGGTGTGGTGGCGGATGGCTTTAATACCAGCTCTTGGGGAGACAAAAGCAGGTGGATCTCTGTGAATTCGAGGCCACCCTGGTCTACAAAGCGAGATCCAGGACAACCCTGCCTCAAAAAATTAAACTTAAAATAAGACAAAACAACAACAACAAAAGCAACAGCATTTGACTTACACTTCTACATCATAGCACATCGCTAGGAGAGCCAGGATGGGAGCAGAGGCAGGAACTGAAGCAGAGACACGGAGGAACATTGCTTACCGGCTTGTTTCTCAAGACTTTCTTAGCTTCCTTTCTTCTACAATCTAGGACCACCTGCACAGGGGTGGACAGCCTACAATAGAATGGGTCCTCCCACATCAGTCATTAGTCAAGAAAATGCTCAAAGAAATGACCACAGCCCAATCTGATGTCAGTGATTTTTAAATTGAGGTTCCGTCTTCGGGAGTAACTCTAGAGTGTGTCACACCAACAAATATCTGACAGGCACAGTTAAAGACATGACGTTAGTCTACAACTTACCTTCTTTATAGCCAGATATTCTAGTGGCTTTTAGTCTTCCAGGTTTTTAGTATTGGAGAACATACAACTTTCTCAAATAAGTAGTGTTCTGGTGTGCCCTGCCCAGCTTTCAAAGAATATGAACCCTGTATGTCTTATTGATTTTCAGCTCAGTTATCCTTCAGTTATAATTCATTGGACATAATTGGGCTCTGTAATATTGTTATACTGAATTATTTTTTCAAAACATGATTGTCAAAACTAATATTTCTGGTGAGTATAAGCAAATATCTGCTGCTATTTTATTGAATAATAATCATTAGAAAATTCTGAAAATCTTGTTTTATGAACCATCAAATTTATTTTATATGGACATTACTAATTTTGCATCATACACTTGCTTATTTTAGTTTTCTAGCTTGGGTGTAATGTGCCTTTTTCCGGATTTTGGTTCTCTCATATAAGATATGAATATACTTTCTATATTTTAAAGAGCTAATAGTGTTTGAGCTAATCAATAAAATTTCTGAATTATTAGGAAACTTCTGTTGTTATTGTCCCTATAAGTATTATGCATTATCAACATATGAGGTAGGTGTCCAGGAGCCTAAGACAGAAAAAAAAATACATAGAGTTTATTCTTGAATGTTCACAGATCTTGCACTTAAAGTAACAAAGGATTCAAACCTGATGTGATGACCTGAGTTCAGCCTCAGAATGCACAGAAAGATGGGAGAAGAGAAGCAGGAAAGGTGAAGAAACAGAATTTAGAAGCACTTGGGATGCAGAGACAGGCGGATTTCTGTGAGTTCGAGGCCAGCCTGGTCTACAAGAGCTAGTTCCAGGACAGGCTCTAAAACTACAGCAAAACCCTGTCTCAAAAAAACAAAAAAAAAGAAACATAAATACATGTAAAATAACATAAAAACTCACTACATGCTTACTGAGACACACACAGCATCTGTGTGTTGAAAACCTTCAATAGGTCTTGAAAAAGAAATAAAAAATGACCCATAATGACATATCCTGTTTTGGGCTAGAAGTCTGAGCAGAGTGAACATTCTAGCTTTTCTCCAAAGTGGTAGGCAGATTAAATAGAATTTCATTCAAATTCCCAATAACATTAGTTTAGACATAGAAAAATGTATTCCAGATTTTCTTTCAGTCAGGCATGGTGGCTTTGGCTTTAATATCAGCACCCAGAAGGCACAGATTGGTGGATCTCAGTGAATTGGTAGCCAGTGGAGACTACATAGAGAATAATTAATTAATTAAAGAAAAATAAATCAAAATAAATTTAAAACAATTTTATAATGCCTATTCTAATACCTAGAATCATGTTTGAGGTTGTTTGAGAGTCTGGTTTTTGTTTGGATTTGGCATTTCCACACCCTTTGTTTTATATTCTGAGATACCATCTTCTTATGTAGCACAAACTGGCCTGCTCACTACTAGGTGATTTCCATATTGAAGCTTTCTCTTACAGTTGTGCCATGTGCACAATGAATATGTCTACCAATGCATTAAAATTCATCACATTTTGACACCACTAAAAAAGTTTAACAAATTTAATTCGGAAGAGCTTTGTGGGGGCTGAAGAGTTGGATAGTTAAGAGCACTTACAGCTTTTGCAAGGGACCTGTGTTTGATTCCCAGCACCCATATCAGGCAGCTTACAGCCTCCTATGATTCCAGTTCTAGGGGGTCGAATCCTTCTGAACCCCTCGGGAGCCTAGACCTACACGTACGTGGTCTGCACAAACTTGTGTAAATACACTTACATACACATAGCAAATAAGTCAGTCTTTAAAAAAAAAAAGCATTTGAGAAGTGAAAGATGAAGAGTTGAAATTCTGGCTTTTGTGGTCAAATGCATCACCTGTTAATCACTAGCTGTGGGATTTTTGAGATAAATAAGACGTCTCTCCATGGCTTTATGATGAAAAGGATAACAATGAGAGGGTCTGTTGCAATAGGTTGAAAGGCTGAATGAACTCTGGCTTATGACACACATTGCCTGGAGGTGATTAAAAAAGGAAAAAGTCCTAGCGTTTATTAGAATTTGACTTTTTCTGGATGCTCTCATTTTATAGCAAACTATCGATTTTATTACTGAGAAAGCCTTCATATGTAAATCTTCTAGTTAATAGGTTCCTGCATGTGACTGATATTAAACTTCCTGCATTATTAGAAATGAAGGAAGCAACAATCATTTACCATCTGTGTTACAGTTACTGTGTACAGTAGTTGTGTTTAGTCTGTTGATTCTGCTCAACCACGCTAAACCACAGTAGAATTCTTAGAGATTCAGAATGGAATAGCAGACATTCTGTTTCAGGAGCTGCACAGATAAACAGAGGCATTCAAATATAAATTTAAATACCTGGTTTCCTATTTTTGCTTTCTTACAGAAAGTATGATAATACTCTTACAGGTGTATTGTTGATTGATGAGGGATTTATTTCTTTTTTCTCCATGCTTCAGTTCTTCTTATTGACTGAAGCACTCATACCCTAAACTTCCTTTTTTCTTTTATTGTGGTAGATGTTACTGTTGGGTAGAAGTCATGAAATGGTTTGCACGATATCTGGTAGAACTCTGACAGATTACCAAAATGCCAGTTGTGAGGTCTCAACTGAAAAAATTATAGAGAAAAATATGTCTAAGCACAGATACAATTTTGGATAGATAAAATAGATATAATCATCCAAAAAATTACAGTCTGGGTCATAGGATAAGTGACTGATGATTGAAGCAATTGACCATATGGATTACCTTGGCCATAAACCCTGAATTTTAGCAATAAGGAGAAAGCAGGAAGTATTTTTAAATTGATTTTTATTGAGATCTACATTTTTCTCTGCTCCCCTCTCTGCTTCTCCCCTCCCCTTCAACTCTCTCCCAAGGTCTCCATGCTCCCAATTTACCCAGGAGATCTTGTCTTTTTCTGCTTCCCATGTAGATTAGATCTATGTATATCTCTCTTAGTGTCTGTATTGTTGTCTAGGTTCTCTGGGATTGTGGTTTGTAGGCTGGCTTTCTTTGCTTTATGTTTAAAAACCACTTATGAGTGAGTACATGTGATAATTATCTTTCTGGGTCTGGGTTACCTCACTCAAAATGATATTTTCTAGCTCCATCCATTTGCCTGCAAAATTCAAGATGTTGTTATTTTTTCTGCTGTGTAGTACTCCATTGTGTAAATGTACCACATTTTTCTTATCCATTCTTCAGTAGAGGGGCATTTAGGTTGTTTCCAGGTTCTGACTATGACAAAATACTGCTATGAACAGAGTTGAGCACACGTCCTTGTGGCACGATTGAGCATCCTTTGGATATATACCCCAAAGTGGTATTACTGGGTCTTGAGGAAGGAAGAAAATTAGAAAATTTCCTAATTTTCTGAGAAATCGCCACACTGATATTCAAAGGGGCTGTACCAGCTTGGATTCCTAGCAGCAATGCAGGAGTGTTCCCTTTAACTCCACAACCTCTCCAGCATAAGTTGTCATCAGTGTTTTTGTTCTTGGCCATTCTTACAGGTGTAAGATGGAATCTCAGAGTTGTTTTGATTTGCATTTCTCTGATGACTAAGGATGGTGAACATTTCCTTCAGTGTCTTTCAGGCATTTTAGATTCTTCTGTTGAGAGTTCTCTGCTTAGGTCTGTACTCTATTTTTTTTTTATTGGATCATTTGTTCTTTCGATGACCAATTTCTTGAGTTTTTTGTAAATTTTGGAGATCAGACCTCTGCCTGATGTGGGGTTAGTGAAGATCTTTTTCCATTCTGTAGGCTGTCGTTTTGTCTTGTTTACCGTGTCCTTTCCTTTACAGAAGCTTTTCAGTTTCAGGAGGCCCCATTTATTAATCGTTTCTCTCAGTGTATGTTCTACTGGGGTTCTATTTAGGAAGTGGTCTCCTGTGCCAACGTGTTCAACTGCACTTTCCACTTTCTTTTCTATGAGGTTCAGTGTGGCTGGCTTTATGTTGAGGTCTTTGATCCATTTGGGCTTGAGTTTTGTGCATGGTGATAGATATGGGTCTATTTTCATTCTTCTACATGTTGATATCCAGGTATGCCAGCATCATTTCTTAAATATGCTTTCTTTTTTCCATTTGATATATTTTGCTTCTTTGTCAAAAATCAGGTGTTCAAGGGTATGTGGATTAATATCCAGGTCTTTGATTCAGTTTCATTGGTCTTCCTGTCTGTTTTTATGCCTGGCTGTTTTCATAGAGTTTGAAGTCAGGGATTGTGATGCCTCCACTGAAATCAGGAACAAGACAAGGTTGTCCACTCTCTCCATATCTATTCTTGATCCTGATTTCAGTGGGATTGCTGGGAGTTTCTCTCCATGTAGTTTGATGTTGGTTGTTGGCTTGCTGTATAATGCCTTTATTTTGTTTAGGTATCTTCCTTCTATCCCAAAGCCGGAAGTATTTTAACGAAAGGAAAATAATTTCATCCCTACGGTCAAGTGTTTTCAGCATGGTGCTACTATACATAAAGAAATCTTACAAAGAATTGTGTATCTCTTAGATATGTGAGTAAGCATTTAAAACTACACATATAACTGTGTTAATGTCATTAAAGAAATTTGCACTGCATTTATTAAATGAGATTATCCTATATTCAAATCCTTGGATGATGTTTCAAAACACACTTTTTACTGTGTTTCTGGCTTTAATTGCCTAAAGTTCTTTTATTACTGTTACAGTTGTAATTAATAGTGTTGGATAAATCATGAAATAGTTTGCGTATTTTAGATAATGATGGCTTAGAGCAGTGGTTCTTAACTTTCTAATGCTATGACCCTTTAGTATAATTCCTTATGTTGTGGTGACCCCTAACCACGAAATTATTTTCGTTGTTACTTCATAACTGTAATTTTGCTACAATTATGAATTATAATTATCTGTTTTCCAATGGTCTTAGGCAATCCACAGGTAGAGACCACTGTACTACTTTAATTTTGCTACTGTTCTGAATCGGAATCATAATGTAAATATCTGATATGCGGGATAGTTGACACATGAACCCTGTGAAAGGTTTGCGACCCACATGTTGAGAACTGCTGGTTTAGAAATTACTTGGTATACCAACTATTTGAATTCTAATCCTAGCGCGCCCTCTTCTGTTTACTAATAGGTATGAAAAAAAATCTCAAAAGTAGATTCCTGTGACTGGGTCAGACTTTCTATTTCCATATGTGCTTTGTGTGTACGTGTGTGCATGGGTGTGTTATATGCATGGAGGTTCACATGTCCATGAATGCCTGTCTGGAGGACAAAGTCAAAAGAGTGTGTCTTCTGTCTCCTCTCCACCATGTTTCTTTGAGACAGTCTTTTTCTGAACCTAGAGTTGAACAAATGCCTAGACAGGGTTACCTGCCTAGACAGGGATCTTCCAGTCTCTGCTATGCAGTGTTGGTATGACAGGCCTGCACATCCATGTTGACTTTTTATGTGGGGGCTGAGGATCTGAACTCAGGCCCCCATGCTTGCAGAAAAACACTTAACCAACTGAGCTGTCTTCCCAGCATCTTCTATAATTTTTATAATTAAATTACTGAAATGTGGTGACTATAAATGAGTAATTTTAATAATGATTAAGTAATATACCCTAAGTACCATTCATGATGATCAGGAGCTATTAATGTGTACCAGAAACCTCTAAAATGTGTATGTCTAGAAGCAATTTTTTTCCCCTAATCTCACAGTCAGGTGAGAGTACCTTAAGGAAAGGAAAAAGGTTTGTGAAGTGAAGTGAGAGTCATTTAGTCATTATCTCAAAGACATCAGTGACAGATGGTTTGACAGGTGAAGAAATTGAAGTACCAAGAGTTTAAGTGATTTCCTCAAGTTTTTGTCACTGGCAGAGCCAGGCATCCAGGCTTTTTCATCTCCAGCTTCTGTCTTCACTTACATGAAAACTAATAGGGAGGCAAGCAGGAGAGGCACACAGCACAGGCCTGTGGTCCATTTATTCAGTTGCTTACAACAAATATGATTGGACATGTAAGTTTTACAGTGTGTGGTGTTAAAGCAATTTAAATATATCCTAATTTATCATTTCAGAATCTATTTTAAAAGTTCATATAGACAGTATTTATATCATTTTCCCCCTCCCTTCTTTTGCTAACACTTGTGTTACCTCCTGCTCTCAAATTAATAACCTCTTTTCTTTTATTATTGTGGATACAGAAATGAATAAATATATACATACACCTGTAGTAGGAAGGTTGTTAATTCATTCCTGGCTGCCCAGATCTGAAATAATAACACAGAAACTATATTATTTGCAATACTGTCTGGCCATTAGCTTAAGCATATTTGTGGTTAACTCTTACATCTTAAATTAACCCATTTCTATTATTTTATATTTTACCACGAGGTTTGTGTCACCCAGCACCTAGGGCCACTGTGACCAAGCTGCTTGCCATTTTATAAAAGCTCTACAGGACAGAAATGGATTACAGATACACAATAGGACAGAGTAAGACATAAAAGACCTCTAAATAAGATACAATGTGTTTTTAAAAATGTATGTAGGCTTGGGAGATAGAAGAAAGAGAGTATAGAGAGTTATAAAAGGAAGTAAAAAAGTAAATGGTTTATAAAAAAATAAAACAAAGTCTTTAAAGAGACAGAGTACAGACAGCCATAGATTAAAAAAGTAAAGATAATAAAATAAATATTAAAGAGCAACAGAGTAAAAACAAATAAGTCACATAAAGATAGAATATACACAGAGAGTCTGTATTATGTATATTATTGTGTTTTCTTTGAATTTTTTGACTGTGAAGGAGCTAAGTACAGAGAGACATTTCATTGTATGGGCTACTAAACTAAACCAACCTATATATTTTACAGGTATCTTAATTCCAAAATTTGGGTCTAAGAATTTGTTGCTTTGGAAAAGAGGTTCTGCTTTTGTTTCCATAGAAGATGAGAACCTGTTGCATGGAGCTGCTTGTTTCTCCTGGCCACCCAGAATCGAAATAACCACACAGAAACTGTATTAATTATGTCACTGCTTGGGCCATTAGCTCTAACTTCTTATTGGCTAACTCTAACATCTTAGTTTAACCCATCTCCTTTAATCTGTATATCACCACATAGCTGTGGCTTACTGGCAAGATTCTAACCAACTTTTGTCTCAGGTGGAGGATTCATGGCTTTTCTCTGTGCCTCTTCTTCCTAGCATTCCGTTTAGCTTTCCCTGCCTAGCTCTGTTTCCCGATAGCTCTGCTATAGGCCCAAAGCAGTTCTTTTATTAACCAATGAAAGCAACACATAGACAGAAGGACCTCCTACACCATTTCTTTTTTTCTGTTTAAACAAAAAGGAAGGCTTTAACTTTAACATAGTAAAATTACATATAAAAGCAAGTATCTAATAAGAATTATAGTTACAATATTTATATCTACTTTATCTTTTATCATAACTAAGGAAAACTATAACTATAAATTTTTCAACTTCATCAAAGACTCCAGAAGGATATGATGTTACCCAAGTAAACAGGAACTGCATTGCATGCAACTTCTAAAACTCTAGAACTGACAGAGACATCTCACTGCCTAGACAGTCACCCAATGTTCTTCTGTACCATTGGGGCATCCATCTTCAGGCTACAGGCCCATAATATCCAGCAGACTTTTCCATGAAGCAGTAAATTTAAAAGACTGGTCTGCTTATATTGGCAGTTTGCTGGTTTCTTTTTTCTGTATCCTGAAGAATGTCTCACAGACTCTTATATGAAGCAGGAACCCTGAAGGATCATCTCACCTTTAGGCAAATTCAGCAGTCATTTCTCTGTGGGTTCTGCATGTCCAGTTCAGAAGTTCAGGCAAAAGCAGTTTGTTGCCCAAATGGCTAACCAACTCCATAAGGAGACTCTTCGATGCCCATCCTCCTCCTGACGTAGCTTGGTGCTGCCAGGAGCAGATGTGTCTCATTGTCATAAAAACTCATAAGTTCTTAAAACACTTTAAATGCCATATTTTGAAGGTCTCTGAAAGATTGAAAAATACCTATCTAACTGAAATATATCTCTATATATCTAGAAAACCTAACTAACATGACTACAATCTTGACCATTATAGATGACTATCTATTAACCTATATTTTTAAATTATACATTACATTTTAAAATGAATTACACAATACCTTAATCAAGATCAGAAATACATATATATATATAGCAAAATTGACCTTAAATTAGTATTAATAAACCAATATCCATACCAATGCAAATTATTTATAACTATATCATATCCCCCTTTAAATGTAAACAAACATTTATATACAATATTTTGGAATATGGGCATAGTTTTGTCCATACTGCTTCCTTCTATTTGGGGGCACTGTTAATCAGGTCTTTCATGGTATATCCTGTGTGCTGGATGAAGTATTTTCTTTGTGGGGGTATTCACAGCAATCTTTCAGGGGGTCTTGTTTCATGAAACCATATTGATCTAGAAGCAATGTACAGGTTCTCATCTTCTGTGAAAACAAAAGAAGAACCTCTTTTCCAAAGCACCATATCCTTAGACTCAAATTCTGAAGTCAAGATACCTTTGCAATATACATGCTGGTTTAGTTTAGCAGCCCAAACAATGAAATGTCTCTCTGTACTTAGCTCCTTCACACTCAAAAAATTCAAAGAAAACACAATAATATACATAATACAGACTCTTTTTGAATTTTCCATCTTTACATGGCTTATTTTTCTTTACTCCCTTTAATCTATGATTATCTGTATTCTGTCTCTTTAAAGACTTTACCTTTTTTTAAAGCATTGACTTTATTTTATGACTCTCTATACTCTTTTTCTTCTCTCTTCCAAGCCTATGCATATTTATCCAACACTGTGATCCATTTAGAGGTCTTTTATGTTTGAATCTGTCCTATTGTGAATCTGTAATTCTTTACTGTCCAGGTGCACTTCTTAAAATGCTAAATACTTCTTAAAAACTTCAGCTGCAGGGCTAGAGAGATGGCTCAGTGGTTAAGAGCACTGGCTGCTCTTCCAGTGGTTCTGAAATCAATTCCCAGCAACCACATTGTGGCTCACAACCATCTGTAATGATATCTGGTGCCCTTTTCTGGCGTGTGGGCATACATGGAGGCAGAATGTTGTATACATAATAAATACATACATCTTTAAAAAAACTTAAAAAAAACTTCATCTGTACCATTGTTAGGGGTAATACAGTACTACCTGTTAGCCTGCCCAGTCTAAAACTTAAGCTGGGCTATTACTATGATATGTATGGTACTTCCTGCTCACTCTGCACAGTACAGCATGGCAGAGCTGCTTGAGTCTCTGAGCTGCACACCACCCCACTTCCAGGCACACAGCTGGTCCAAGTTGCCATCAAGGAAGCTGCAACAGTCTGCTCACAAACCCCATCCAAATGCTTTGTCTCCCAAAAGAGCCAGAGGTTGCACTGGCAGCATAGCCCAGAAGGCCAGTAGTTGGGTGCCAATTTGTAGAAGGAAGGCCGACTTGTTCATCCTGCTGCCCAATTCCTAGCCTGCTAGCTTAGCCCCAAAATAACCACATAGACACTGTATTCATTAAAACACTGCTTGGCCTATTGGCTCTCACTTCTTATTGGCTAATTCTTATATTAATTTAACCTATTTTTAAAAATCAGTGTATCACCATGTGGCAGTGGCTTACTGGGTAAAATTCCCTGCATCTATCTTTGGCGGTGGATTCATGGCATCTCTCTGACTTTGCCTTCTTTTTTCCCAGAATGCTATTTAGTTTTTCCTGCCTACCTAAGTTCTGCCCTATCAACAGGCCAAGGCAGTTTCTTTATTCATTAACCAATGAAAGCAACACATAGACACAAGGACCTCTCACACCAAGAATCTGTGGATTAATTCCAGACTAATGTGGTTTGATGGACCAAGACTCCCAAAAGGTCACCATGAATACTCCTAAAAATATGTCACCCAATAAAAAGCAGGAAGCAGTTTAGAGAGAAGTACACCCAAATTCCCCAAATATTGTTTATAAATATTTGTTTATATTTAAAGGGGGATATGCTATAGAGATGGATACTTTGCCTTGGTATGGATCTTGGTTTATTGATACAAATTTAAGATCATATATACAACATGTGTGTTATATATGCTCTTGATTAAGGTATTGTGTTTGTGCAGTTCATTTGAAAATGTAATGTACAATTAAGAATTATAGGTTAGTAGATAATCATCTATAACAGTAAAGCTTATAGTCATATCAGTAAGATTTTCTAGATATATAGAAATATATTTCAGTTAGATAGATATTCTTCAAACCTTTCAAATAAAATACATAATTCAGACTCTGTGTATTTTTCATATTTAGATGACTTTTTTGCTCTATTTCTTTTTAATATTTATTTTATTACTTTTATTCCTTTAATCTGTGACTGTCTGTACTCTTTCTTCTCTCTCTATTAAGTCCATGAACATTTATCCAACTTTGTGAGCCATTCAGAGATCTTTTTCATCCTAATATGTCTTATTGTGTAGCTATGATCATTTTCTGACAAGGAGCTTTTTTTTTAATGGTAAGCAGTGTGGTTACAGTGGCCATGGATGCTGGCTTTATCTCTCTCAGCCTTTCAGTATGGCAGAAGTAAGTTTACGGCCAGCTCTGGGAGACACATTCAACTCCCTAGCTGCCATTAGTCACTAAGCAACTTGCTGCATGCTGCTCAAAAACCATATAAGTGCTCCATAGCAGGACCTCCCTGGTGCAGGAGAAATGTCTGTATTCTGTCAATCATGTTTTAAATAAACGCTGATTGACCAGGCAGGAAGTATAGGTGGGTCAACCAGACAGGAAGTAGAGGCGGAGCGATGAGAACAGGAGAATTCTGGGAAGAAGGAAGCTCTTTCCTCACTACTGCGCAGACCACCGAAGAAGCAGGATGTGACCTGCCCCGCTGAAAAAGGTACTGAGCCATGTGTCTAACATAGATAAGAATAATGGGTTAATATAACTTATAAGAACTTATACTTAGCCTGAGTTAATGGGCCAATCAGTTTATAACCTAATGCATACTCTCTGTGTGATTTTCTATGGGACTAAATGGCTGGGGGACTGGGCAGGCAGAAACTCTGACAAGCAGGCCCTTCATGTTAAACCTCCCGAAAGAACCAGAGCTATTCCTTCCACCAGCACAAACTGGGGAGCCATCTCTTAAAGGAGCTGTGCCTCTGCTCACCACCAGCAAACAGAGACTATCTGAAAAAATACAGTTACCAAGAAGCTCCCATTCACTCCTGTTTTTGTGGATCTAGAAGCCCCTCCCTTTTTAAGCTTTTTTAGGCTTTATATGGAGGTACATTGCTGTACGTGGGGTGCCATTTTGTAAATAGAGACTATATTTTCGTTTCCCAGCTGCCCAGACCTAAATAATCACATAGAAACTATATTAATTACAACACTCTTTGGCCAATAATTTAGGCATATTCCTAGCTAACTCTTACATGTTAAATTAGTCCATTTCTATTAATCTGTGTATCACTGTGAGGCTGTGGCCTACCAGTAAGGTTCTGGCGCCTTTCTCCTTTGGCAGCTACATGGCATCTCCCCCACTCCACCTACTTTCCTCCTCTGTTTCTGCTTGGAATTCCCATCTTGTTACATTCTGCCCTGCCATAGGCCAAAGGAGCTTTTTTATTAACCAATGATGATAAAACATATTCACAGCATACAGAGGGGAATCCCATATCAAAATACCAAACTGTCTTCCAAAGTGGCTCTTCCATGTTGTATTTCCTTCAGTGTGGCTATGACTTTCTTTTCCTGGCAGCAGTAAGTATTGTTTTCAGAGGTATTGAATTTTAATCAATATCTTTTAAACAATAATTTAACTTCATTTTATGTGCATTGGTGTGAGGGTGTCTGGAAATAGAGTTACAGACAGTTGTGACCTCTCATGTGGATGTTGGGAATTGAACCCAGGTCTGGAAGAGCGGTCAGTGCTCTTAACCAGGGAGCCATCTCTCCAGCCCATTTTAAACTATTTTATTTGCTTTTATTTTATGTGCATTGGTGTTTTGCCTGCATGTATGTCTGCATAAGGGTGTCAGATTTTGGAATTACAGACAGTTGTGAACTCTCATGTGGGTTTTGGGAATTGAACCTGAGACCTCTGAAAGAACAGCCAGTACTCTTAACCACTGAGCTATCTCTCCAGCTCACAAATGTTAATTAATCTTGTACATGATTATTCATTTTTACATGTGATAACACCCTGAGTTCATTTTCATTGTCCTAGTATAATTATTCATAGTTTTATTGAAAGTACCAGTTGGGATAAGGTATCATATGACCTTGTGTCATATTTTATACTTGTGGAAACTAAGTTAAAGCAGTTGGTAGATTTATGAATTATCTGGTACTATAACTGGGAGGATTTTTTTCTATTCTTAAAGATGATCTTCTTCTCACTGTGGCAGGGTTGTCTATATATACAACACCTCTGTAATTTCTTCAGGATATTTTTCACAATGTGATTTATTGTTCATCTTACAGATGTTAAAGGCTAAGTCACCACTGCAGGTAAACTTTGTGTGTAAAGAGTAATTCAGTTTTCAAACTGAATCCCAAGTCTTCCTAATGCAACAAAATGTTACAAAAATGTAACTTAATGTTACAAAAAGGTAGCCTGGCTGGTACACAGGATGCCTGTGCCTCCAGGATTCTAGTCCTCCTTTAAAAGGATGACCACAAGCTCTAAGTAGCAATGTAATGAGATACCGTATAAAGTAATGCTCATTAACTTTAATGGGACATATAGTCTTTTTTCTAACCTCAGTGGTATTTGAATTTTAAAATGCCATATGATAGACAGATAGTCTGTATCTGTTGATGACACAGACAAACATACATACTTCTGTGAGGATGTGTCCGGAGTGTCTCACCCCTGAGGTGAAGGGCATATAATCCAGCAATTTTAGCCACTGGCTGACTACCTTTCAGGACAGTTCCCTGAATTCAGCAGTATTCATGAAAATCAATGTGGGTGATTTGTTTTTTAAAAGTGGTTTCCTGGGTTTTGTTCTTTATGTAAAAATTCAAATTATACATTCTTTTCTTCTTTCCTTTGTCTCCAAAGAGCATATATATATATATATATATATATATATATATATATATATATATATATATATATATAACAAATTTTCGCACGTTCGTGTTTTTTATGTAGCAAGAAAAGGACTTTTTGGGTGGCTAATGAGGACGGAGGAGAAAGAAACATTTCAAAATCTGCAAAGCAGAAGGGAACTGTGGAAGAGCTTTGACAAAGTCAGCTAGCAGAGAACTGTCCAATTTCAGCAAATTCAGCCAGAAGAACTATGTACCATTTTCTCGGCATCTTCTTTCTTTTCTTGGCTTATTAGTGATAGCAAAAATGTGGAGCAATGTACATCACCAGACTGTCCTTTCCTTTTTCTGTTCATGTGCTCTTGTGTCTAGCCTTTTAATAGCCTGTAATCAGGTGAATTGTTTATGCTGAGTTAAGTGAAGATGGCTTCATGCTGGAGGCACCCTGGTGTGTTGCCATGGAAATGCCATGATCACTGATTCAGTAGGATTTTTGGCCACACTATTGAAAAGAGCATAGAGATAAGGCAGTTTGAAATTTCTTTAACGGGACTGAAAAGAACCTTTGTTAGACTTATGCCTTGCTTATGCAACAGAAATGGTTTTTAAAGAATTTAGCACACGTGTGCACATACACATACACACACACACAGGCACACAATTTTGAAAAAAACTTAGTCAAAAACATACAAAAGTAACCTAATAAAATATGTGTATGTGTGTGTGTGTGGGTTGCCTAGTCTTAATGCAACTTGATATTGTAATGCTCTGTCTCTTTAAGATACAAGCCATGCCCACTCCTTTCCTGCTTACAGCCTTAGCCTCTCTCTTCTCTTCCCCCCTCTCTCCCCTCTTCTCCCCTTTTCCCTTCCCCTCCATAACCCACCTAATAAATGTCCAGATTCACTCTGCATGGTGTGCCTAGCTGTCTGTCTCTTGCCCACTTGCTGCCCACATGGCTTGCCACTGGGGACGCCCAGGAGACCAGCCACCTTTGGAGACCTGCAGCGTGGTCTTGCACCCCAGCCCTCCCGGGACTGACTGCTCTCCAGACCCGCTGCCCCCTGGCCTGTGGGGGATCCCGCAGCAATTTTTAATAATCCATTACAGATATGCCATATTTGGTTGATATCCATGAGGGGCCTGCCCTTTTTGGAAGAGGTAGATGGGGATGGATTGGGGATGGGCACTGACTGGGAGGGGAGGAGAGAGAGTAAACTGTGTTCAGGATGTAATACATGAGAAAAGAATCAATTCAAAAATGGAAGAAAAGAAGCAGGTCTGGGATATAGTTTAATTGATAGACTCCTTCTGTAGCATGCACAAAGCCTTGGTTCCTTCTCCACCACCATCTTAAACCAGGCATGACAGTACCTTCCTGCTTGTACTCCCAGCTCTAAGGAAGCAGAAGAAGCAGGACAAGAAGTTCAAGGCCATCTTCAGCTAAAGAGGGAAGTTGAGGTCAGATTGGGCTGTATAAAAACTGTCTTAAAAACCAAGCAACCAAAACAAATGAACAAACCAACAAGTGAGGAAGGCAGAAGTATTCCAGTGCCATAATGAAAAAGACATCAGAGAGAATCAAAGAATGAGGAAGCCTTGAATCGGTGTTGCTGTGAACTCTGGCAGGCTCGAGAAACTGCAAACAACCTCTTGCCTTAGCTAGCAACTTGACAGGTGCCTCAGTACAACTACGTGGCTCTGAATTCTGGCAACAACTTTCATAAACGTGAACGTTGAATCAATCACCCGCAGAGCTGCCAGGAATTAATACAGACCTGTCAATACCCTGATCTGAGCCTGTGGGATCTGGAGTGCTATAGGATTTCTGACTTACAAAATCCCACCTAATAAAGCTTGCACTTGTTTTTTTTTTTTTTTTTTTTTTTTTTTTTTTTTTTTTTTTTTTTTTTTTTTTTTTTTTTTTTTTTTTTTTTTTTTTTTTTTTAACAGTGCAGCAGTTTGTTGAGACAGTAATTAAGAAGATATTCACATCTTCTCTTTTCTTACTCTTTCTATCCTTGACCCACTGTGTTGCCATTGTCCACCTCTCTCCAGTCAGTTATTTTAGGTCCCCTTCTATTTTGAAATCAGAGAAGACGAGAGAATGAAAAGGCTACTTTTGAGTCCCGCTTTCCACAATGGACTCTTTTCCTTCACACTGACATTCTAAGATGAGGCCGGAGTGCTTTTAGAGGGTCAGTAAGGGCCAATTGAGCTTCGGAGAACATGATGGAGACCACGTCTGTGTATGGGAATTGAGGGTGGCTCATAGGCCTGGAGGAGAATGTGGCTTTCATGCCATGGTCAGAAAGGTGGATTTTATTTAGCCTATTTTAGAATTTAGAAAAAGACAAGGCAAAGAATGGAAAAGCTAACTGAAGGTCAATGCAGTGATCCAAGTGTGGGAAACTGGTGTTTTTTGGCAGAGATGCTGAGAATGACCCTTCATGTGGTACACTGAAGGCGTATCACACAGAGAAGGCTCTCTCCTCCAGGAAGCAGTATGGCTATAATTGGTGAGGGCTAAAATTTTGTTTTAAGTTTTAATTCCTGTACATCTTATGAGGTCTATAGAACAAAAATACCTCTAACCTTTAAGTCCCACCTGTTAGCCCCAATGTTCAAGGATAGATAACTCCCTGGAGTGTTGGGGACTGTTCAAGTAAGGCAACAAGCCACGTGTTTTCACTTCAGTAAATAAGGTAGGTTGTCCCAACTGCACAGAATGTGCTTGATCATATGTAGGTGGTAGGCATCATGGAAGCACAGCAGGATATATGCTTGCCCCTGATTGGG
Source organism: Ondatra zibethicus (assembly GCA_004026605.1). Classification (NCBI taxonomy): domain Eukaryota; kingdom Metazoa; phylum Chordata; class Mammalia; order Rodentia; family Cricetidae; genus Ondatra; species Ondatra zibethicus. Next base: position 14,057 of record PVIU01006244.1, on the reverse strand, counting down.
CGAAGGTGGAAAGTGCATGACATAGAGTGATTTGCCTTTATAAGTCCCTGTCTAATGTAATTCAGCACCTTTCTCTGGGAATTCCAGACATGGACCTGACCAATGTTCACCATCCTGGCCAGTATTTAATAATGCTTGCTTCAAATTTGGTTCAAAATTGTGGAAGGGGTTTTATTCCCCACCAGCGGGATTAACAGCTTCTCATCTTTCCTGGGTCGTTTGACCATCTGGTTTATTGACACTCATCTCTTGTTGCTAACTTGATCTATAAAATGTCATTTCTTGTCACACAGTATGGTGCCACTCAAGTGAGGACATGCTCCCTTCCCCTCTGATGCTACTGTCAGTGCTTATCTCCACACGTGTGCGTTCCTGGACTCTCTAGTTCTAAACAATAATTTTTATCCCCATGATGCTTCCTGTTTTCTAAAGCATACAGGCCCATTGAACAGTTTCACAGAGATGGTAGTCTACCCAGAGAACACCAAGAATCGTGTTGTTCATATTGCATTCAGTTTTGTAACACATAAGGTTGTTAGCTTGGTCTTCTTGTGGGACTCTTTTTTCTCTCTTATTAATTAATTAATTATTTCACTTATTTTTCATCCCAACCACAGTTTTCCCTCCATCCTCTCTTCCTGTTTCCTCTCCTGTTCTCCCCTCTGTACCCTACTCCTCAGTCCCCATTCAGAAAGGGGCAGGCCTCCCATGGGAGCCAACAAAGCATGGGACACCAAATTGAGGCAGGATCAAGTTCTTCCCCCCTGCATCAAGGTTGGGCAAGATATCCCAGCATGGGAAATAAGTTCCCAAAAGCCAACTCAAGCGCCAGGTACAGGTTCTTGTGTGATTCTCTTAACAGTGGATATGGAGGTGTCTTTGATTCTTTTGTTGGCTCTTGGGACCCTTTTCCTCTTACTGGGTTGCCTCTCTCAGCCTCCATATGCCAAAATGCTCCTAGTCTTATTGCATCTTGTTATGCTGGGTTTGGTGGATCTCCTGGGGAGGCCTGCCCTTTTATGAAGGAAAACAGGAGGAGTGGATCTGGAATTCAGGGGAGGAGAGGAACTGGAAGGAGAGGAGGGGTGGAAAGCTGTGGTCAGGATGTATTGTATGAGAGCAGAATAAAAGAGAAGCTTTGCAACATGGGCTGAGGATTTCTACTATTGTGGGGATCTTAGGACTTAAAAACAAAAATGAAATAGGGTATGCATTCCCTAGAAGAAGAAATTTATTCCTCTTTGCATATACTCTTTCTCTTTGCTTGTCTTTATTCTCCTAAATGCTTTATCCTGAAAACTCGAGATCTGCTAAATGCTTTCAGTTATTCTGGAGTCTTGGAAGGATTGCGTTATTAAATGAGTGAACAAATTAACACTTGGACAAAAATGCTACTGAACCTTAGAGGTCTGTGATGAAGACCATGAGAAACAGAATCATGCATCTTGTAGAGGACAGCATCAGCAGCCACTCGGAAGCTTGTTCTTCATGTAAATGGAAGACAGTGATGCTTTTGTGTTGATCTTATTTAAATATATGACCTTAAATAGATTTGGGTACTTACTAGAAATGTACAAAAATGTTAGTGTACGTCTAATGGAAATAATTTATATACAGATGAAACTATGAAATATTGAAAGGATCAGTTAGCAAAGTTGTAATCAGGATTTTGGGAGCCCTTGAAATAACTTTCAAGTCTGATTGATGCTACTTCTTTGCAATTCTGTGTGGAATGGGTTAGATAAATAGATAACTTAGATAAAGTAATTGTTTTAACAAATAAAATATACAATTAATATTTGACTCTTTGATTAGTTTAGTTTTAGAGAAAGTATAATATGTAATTAAATCTTTCGCTGGTTTTTCTGAAATTTCATCTAAATTTTAATGTGGGGTGTAAAGAAAAAATTATGAGCAAAACTTTGTAGCAAGTGAAATTTATGCTTTTCCTTGTTTATTATGTTTAGATTCAGCTTGAGGAATAGTGCTGTAATTGATTATAAGTAAGAATTATCACCTCTAAATCAACTATCCAATATTGTAACTAGAATAAATTTTTTGAGTAAAGATAAATAATTCAAGAAATATTTCTAGGAGCTTTTCAAACATTGCATCTCTAATCAGCAGGTGGAACTTAATAGCACCTGGATTAATCAGAAACTAATAAGGTAAAAATTGCTTCCTCTGTAGATGCAGAAAAATATCTCATTTGCATCAGCTCTCTTTAGAGGGAGAAATCACTCACAGTTGTTAATGAATTCCTAGAGGGTATATCATAGGACAGATAACACACATACTTAAGGATCAAAGATGAATTCACAGCAAAAGTGCCCTGTTGGATGATTTGAGACCTTTACTGGTGTTGCTTGTCCTTTAAGATACACGATTCTCACCCCCACCCATACAATCCAACTTCAATTGTCTAATAAACATTTTAAACAAGGAGCTGTCCAAGTAAGCACTACCCACTTGCCTTACTCCCTTGGCAAACTACTGTTTGGTAATGAAATGGAAGGAACTTACCCAATATTTCTATGAGTTCTTGGTAGGCCACACAGATCAGTTCTTACTGTGTTTGACAAAAAGACTCCTGGCCTATGCGGGCCTAGACTGAATGATCTTGTGCAGTTGTCTCTGTAGAGACAGATAATACAAGTGGTGGTGATTTGTTCACGTTCCTAAGGACTGAACAGTGAGCATTTATTTACTTGTTTTTAGAAGCATGGATTGGATTAGTCAAGTTTCTCTCTTTCTCTGTCCTCATATATATATGATTTCTCTTTCTCTCTGTCTCTATCATCAGTCACTATATCTGTCTGTCTATATATCTTATGTATGCTATCTATCTATCTATCTATCTCTCTACCTATCTAACTTTATCATGAAAAATTAGCTGTAACTTTGGAGGCTGAGAAATCCCACACTGTTTTCCAGTTGAAGACTCAAAAGCACCAGTGGTATGTAATTCTGGTTTATGTTTAAAGATTTATAAAGCAGGAGGCCCATTGTCTCAGCTTTCAAAAGGAGAGAATCCATTTTTCTGCTGCCTTGGTACTGGTCAGGGTTGTGTGATGGCCACTCACATTGGTGGAGACATCTGATTTGCTTTATCTGCTTCCTCAAATATTCACCTCTTCTGAAAGCATGTGTACAAATATTACCAGAAACAGTATTATGCAAGCTCCAAAATGAACTCTTAGCTCAGTCATGGAGATAAACAGAATGAACCATGTCAGCATATGTGGTTAGAGTATCTCTGTGTCATGTTGCTGTTGCCTTCCAAATAACATTTTGAGCTGATGGGAGTATAGTTTGCTACTTTTAGTTTTATAAAATTAGTCTCCTTTGAAGACACATGAAAACATGATGGTATTTTTATGAATTTTTTGAAAGTTGTCCTCTGATATTCATGGATGTGTATGGTGTACACACACACATACACACATGCATATATACACACCTACAGCCACATGCACACACACACACACACACACACAAATAAAATACAATGAAAACAACTATTTTAAGACTTCAAAGAAACTTATTTTAATCATGGGCTATATGTTTAATTTTTTTAGAAGTAAAATCAAGCAAATTTTAATAAAATTTAAATAAATTAAACATCTACTTTGTCTAATGATGGTAATAAATTGACTGGTTAAATAACTTTAGTGCTTTTAATAGCCCTAAAGTTATTTAACCAGTCAGTTACCAGTCATAAACTAAAACATTATATTACCAGTCATAAACTTTATTTTAAACAACAGAAACAGCTAGATATAGTTTGATTTTAATTAAACTCATCTTTATGGACCCAAGATTTGTGGAGAAAAACATGCTGGTTTGGACACTTCATTGAGAATGAGGCATTGATTTGGGAGCTTGAGACTCTGATTGAAGACTCCTAAAGTTACAGAATTCTTTCTTTTAAAAAATTTCATGGGGGATTACTTCCTAGAAACTTATATGATCTTATGATCAGTTATTTTATTATCAATTTTTTAATATAAAATGGTAGAATTACTGGAACGTGGAAACAAAGAGTCTAGGTTGAAAAAAAGTTAAAATTAAATTGCTTATTCATTTTGTCTATGGTGTCTTTAATTGAAGACAATTGTCTATGGTGTCATATACTTTTGAACACCAGATGGCAGTAAAAGCATATGATGATAAATTTATTATTCATCAAACTTTAGTGATACTTTTATAAACCTTACAATGATGAATCTTTTGGTGCATTTTTCACACTTGTCAAATTATTTAACTTCCTCTTATTCATGATAGGTTCAAATAGGTAACGAGAATCAACCATAGAAATTCTCAACTCTTAATTAGGTTTAACTGAAGTGCTACTATTGTGGCCTATAGATATTGCCATATTTCAGCTTTATCCATCACACAAGGTTACTTTCCTCTGAGTTCTTTAAGAAGAAATATACTGCCAAATGAAGTAGTGGGCAGATTTTGCTTTGTTTGATAGTTATTAATCATGAAGCATCACCCAAACTCACTTTGGGAAAATATTTGAATTGTTAACTCATAATTAATTCTTCCTTCAACAAAGACAGCACAAAACTCATGCCAGTAGCAGAGAATAGCACTGACAAATTGGTCATCATTCCAAAGAAAACTGAAAATTAGTTACTGCCCAGGATCACTTGAAATGCCCTGAAACCTTTACAATGTAAAGATTTTCCTAAACTTGACAATATGAAAATTTTGCCAATGTTAGCCATAAGAAATATTCTTTACTATCCATAATAGGTGTTGATCAGCTGAGAGGACATGTTGAGTTGAATTCTTTGTCATCTGGAGACATTTGTGAGGTGCGTGGCTACTGTGGAATGTCAGGAATGCAATCTAAGCATTTATCTTGTGGTTCTTGTTTTTCCTGAGTATTCATCTGATTTAATTTGATTTAGGTTTGATTTGCTGTTATTTCTTCTCTCCTTCCAAATATGTATGAAACTTTACAGATAGGTTTAGATTTCTTTTTAAGGCAGAGTCTCACTATATAGCTCTGGCCGGGAGCTTTCCATGTAGAGGACTAAGCTAAAGAGAGGCCTATGTCTGTCTCTGAGGTGAGAGGTTAAAGGTATATGCTGTCATGTACACCCCAGATAATTCTTCTTAAAAAAAGCCTAACAAAACCATATAAACTTCTACCCATACACATCTGGATCTACCCATTTCAACTGCTAAGTCTTACTAAGTCTTGTTCCTATTTAACTTTCCAACTTTATCTACATTAGACCATCTATTTTACTGTTTAACATTCTTATAAAAATAATTGCTCATTTTTATTTCCCACAGTTTTTGCTGTTTTATTATTTTTTTGGTTTGTCTTTTTTTTTTTGTCCCATTTTGAAGTCCTTTCTAATCTCTACTTGTCTGTGTTGGCACACATTCTTTGCCTATCATTTGCCCGAAGAAAAGTTTGGTCTCCCAGAAGTTTCCACATTTTCTGAAGCCAGAAAAAAGTAATTTCTTCCCCATCTGGAAAAGATGTTTTTATTTTTCATGACTCATATCTATATATAACTTTGTCTTATACCTATTTATTACCACACTATTCATTCTATTGTTCTGTGGCCATAGCCTATGCTTTTCTCTGTTTGTGTTTTTGAAGTATTAGCATTGTGGCCTTAGGTATTCTCTTATATTTAAGAATATTGCATAACAATCTGGACACAATGTAATTTCTTCTCAATATAGACAATTCCACAAGACCAAAGCCACTTCTTTGAGACTTTTTTATTCTACATGAGTTTTCAAACCATGGTCTGTGGGCTAATTCTGTACAGAAGCCTACTTCTGTAAGTAATGTTTTGTTATAACAAAGTTATAGTGATTTATTTGAATAATGCTGGAGACTGTTTCAAATACAATGGCAGACTTGAGCAGTTGTGTTGAAGATAGTACAGAAACACAACCTAAATCTCTAGTTGGTCTTTATATTATACTAAATAAAAATTTCTGTCATTGCCCCTGTCTTAACCCTCCCAGATGATTGGAAGGAGATTCCAAATCATTTCTTATAAAATGTGAGCAGAGAATGACTGAAGCATTAGACACAAGCCCTGAAATCATCATGAATTTGGGGGTTGTGGGTGAGGGTTAACTTGGAGTACGTGCTTCTCATTGCCTAGAAGAAACCATTTCACAGACAAGGACAGAAAAGGACAAGTCAGCTCAGTTCTATTCTTTCTCTTTGTTGGCTTGGTTTGGAATCAGAGTTAATTTATTTTATGAGTATCGAGATATAAATCCTCATAGAAGTCCTTGGATTTTGTTAGGCCTTTAACATGTTCTTTCTCAAAGAAGTGTTGTGTTAGCTAAACTTTTGTTGTACTAGGATAAAACACATAGTTTCCCGTACATGCTAGAAGCTTATATGCATCTGTAAATTCAGTGCAAAGACAGTTGATGTAAGACTAAAGTACAGATTCTGCAACTATTTCCTTTTATATATTAACACAATATAAAAATGTCTCTTTTAGATTAAGGTAAAAAATCTAAGCTACTTTTTGATACTTTGTTTATTGTGAGCTCCACAAACCTTAGAATACAGCTGTTGGTGGAGGCTGCTAGTTTGTTTCCCGACCTCCCTGACTCAAAATATTCACACAGAAACGGTATTAATTAAATCATTGTTTGGCCTATTAGCTCTAACTTTTTATTGGCTAGCTCTTACATCCTAAACCAACCCATCTCTATTAATCTTTGCATCACCACGAGGTCATGGCCTGCCGGCAAAGTTCCAGCTGTCTCTGGCAGCAGCTTACATGGCTTCCCTTAACTCTGCCTTTTTTATCCTAGCATTCAGTTTTCCAACCTATCTCTACTCTGGCCTATCACAAGCAAAAGTGGCCTCTTTATTCATAACCAACAAAAGAAACAGAAGGACTTCCCACATCAGGAAGCAACTTCCTTGAGGTTGTGGTGGTTGCATTATTACCCCTTCTCAGGCAATCATAACCTCTGTCTTATTTCTCCTCTTCTTCTCCCAAAACATGATTCTAGCACAAGGTTCAGATTTGTTTTTAAACAAAACAAAAACTCTATACTCTGATTCTTGAAGAGATTTCATTATTTTTATAATTTTGTTTTGTTACCTTAGGCCAATGTTGCTCCATTTCTCATCTCTGTGGTACATTTTACCTTGGTAAACTTCATTGACTTTGAATTCTGTGATTTTAATAATCTTGTGTAGGAGGGCACACTTGTTTGTCCCGGAGCCCAGCTAGCTTAGCCCTGAAATAACCACAAAGAAATTGTATTAATTAAAACACTGCTTGGCTCATTTGCTCTAGCTTCTTATTGGCTAGCTCTTATATTAATTTAACCTATTTCTATTAATTTGTATATCGCTACTTGACAGTGTCTTACTGGCAAAGATTCTAACTGGTGTCTGTCTCAGGCAGAGGATTCATGATTTCTCTCCCTGACTTTGCCTCCTTTTTCCCAGCATGCCATTTAGTTTTCCCCTCCTACCTAAGTTCTGCCCTATCAACAGGCCAAGGCACTTTCTTTATTCATTAACCAATGAAAGCAACACATTGACAGATGGACCTCCCACACTATTTCTCCTTTTCTGTTTAAACAAAAAGGAAGGCTTTAACATAGTAAAATTACATATAACAAAATAGTTATCAAACAAGAATTGCAATTACAATATTTATATCTACTTTACCTTTTATCATAACTAAGGAAAACTTAAGTTCTTAAAACATTTTAAATGCCATATTCTGAAGGTCTCTGAAAGATTTGAAGAATACCTAACTAACTGAAATATATCTCTGTATAATTTAGAAAATCTAACTAACATGATTACAATCTTGACTATTATAGATGACTATCTATTAACCTATATTTTTTAATTATACATTACATTTTTAAATTTTTTACCTATAATGTATTTTTAAAAATTTTTCCATTCAAAATTTCCACTTCTTCCCCTCCTCCCATTCCCCTCCTGCTCCCCCATACACCCTCCTCCCTCCCCCTCCAGTCCTAAGAGAGGGCAGGGTACCCTGCCCTGTGGGAAGTCCAAAGGTCTCCCTCCTCCATCCAGGCCTAGGAAGGTGTGCATCCAAACAGACTAGGATCCCCAAAAGCCAGTACATGCAGTAGAAACAAGTACCAATGCCATTATCAATGGCTTCTCAGTCAGCCCCCATTGTCAGCCACATTTAGAGAGTCTGGTTTGATTACATGCTCCTTTAGTCTCAGTCCAGCAGGATTTGGTGAGCTTCCATTAGATCAGGCACACTGTCTCAGTGGGTGGACCAACCCCCTGTGGTCCTGACTTCCTTGCTCATATTCTACATATATTTATCCAACACTGTGACCCATTTATAGGTCTTTTTCATCCAAATTTGTCTTTATTATATATCTGTAATTATTTTCTGAACAGAAGCATTTCTTAAAATGCTAAGCAGCTTGGTCTCAGTGACCCTGAGTTCTGGCTCTGCCTCTCTCAGGCTTTCAATATGGCAAAGATAGTTCACCTTAGCTCTAGGACTGCTGGGTGGGAGCCATCCTCACCACCTAAACACTTTATTTTCTGAGAAAAAGCTAAATCCTTCATGCAGCATACTGCATGGCCTAGAAATATCTCTGTGTATGGCAGCAGGAATCTGCCATGCTTTCCTGCCTGTGTAAGCCTAGTATACCAGACAGTAATCTTGGAACTTAACCATCATTTTACTTTCACAGGATCCCATAGAAAGAACATCACCCCTATGACAGCTGGAAGTAATTCTAGAAGACAAAGTCTCCTCTCCCAACAAAGTTTGTTTTCAGGGTTAGGGACATTATTAAGGGGTTGATTATAATTGGTAAAGGGTTGGGAGTTGGGTAGAAATTTTATAGGCTCAGGGATCTCTTTCTACCTCTGATCAAGATACTTATACATTGTTTACATTTTGAGGTCATTGTCCTCACTTGTTGCACATTTGTTTATTGCATAATATTCTAATATGAAGTCTTAGTCTTTAAGTAACATAGGTATTAAGAATTATAGATGAAATAGTCATCTATGTTTGTCATACTTATATTTAGACTAATTAGGTTCTTTAGATACATGGAGATTATATTCTGCATAGATAGGTAATCTTCAACCACTTCAAAGAGCTGTAGAATATGGCATTTAAATAACTTAGGGTTCTGTTGAAGTGAGACACGATTGCTCCTGGCAGCACCGATCTACTTTGGGAGATTGCCCAGGTAGCCAGTTGTCTCTGTCATTTTTTGCACATTTTGGAAGTTGCTTGATTGCACTTCCTGCTTACTCAAGTAATATTATTTTCCTTCTCGGATCTTCGATGGGGTTGAAGACTAGATAGTTGTAGTTACTTTCCTCTCATGACTTGGCCAAGTTATTATACAAGACTTAAACTAGTTAGGATAGGATAATTATTGAATATATTTGTTCTTATTGTATATACTTTTGTATTTGGCTTAGAACTCTCTTATTTAAACAAATGGGGAGGTGTTGTAGGAAGTCTTACAGCTAGTGGTTACCCACCTACTGGGGCATGGCCTCTTATACTATTTATGCCAATGTAGAGTATGCGTCTGCTCTCTTTTTCCAGCTGTAGGATTTGGTTTCTGATCTTCGTTCAAGCAGAAAATTCTGATTTGTGAGTTTACCCCTAAATAAATAACCATCTATTTCTCAATTCTGAGCTAGTGTGGGATTTCTTTTAAGTGTCCTTCTTCAATCTTGTTTTAGTTTTCATAATTGGTCAAAGTGCAGAGAATAATGACTCTGGAATCAATCCTAATAAAAACATTTATATAAAACCTCTCTCTTAGCAGATCTCAGAGAACATTGTGAAAAAGGGGACAGAGGTTAAGGGGATTAATGAAAATAGTATTTTTAGTACATGACAGGGCCATTTCACTTATGTACTTACAGTAACTGTTGTTGCCTGTTCAAGATGAACATAAGATCAAGTCAGTCAATATTCTAGCATGGTTGGGGAAAGAATCACAAGGCTCTACCACTACCAGAGGAGCTTTAGGCAGATGATGGATGCTGAGAGAGGGAAAATCAGCTTTCCTGACCCATGGTGAATGACCCATTCTCCAGTAGAAAGAGTCATATCGGCATTACTAATAGGATTTAGTGGTTTACCAAAGGAAGAAGAGGAAGAATAGGAGGAAGAGGAAGAGCAAGAGAAAGAAGAAGAAGAAGAAGAAGAAGAAGAAGAAGAAGAAGAAGAAGAAGAAGAAGAAGAAGAAGAAGAAGTGAAATTGGGAAGGGGAAGAAGAGGTGAAATTGAGGTGGGGTCTGGTAAGTGTTGGGGGTGAAAGAAGAGTGGATGTGGTATAAGTAGATTTTATGCATTTATGAAACTGCTAAAGAATAAAAATGTTAACAAATGATAAAATAATCAGGAGAAAAGTCAGAGATGCTGCCTCTATTATTAATGAGATGGCTTTTACCTGAGAATTTCACACAAGCAGGGGCATGATGGATATCTGGTCTCCAATGCCTTCCTATACACTACAGAGCAGTTTTACAATTTACTCTGAAGCAAAGCAACTTCAGGGTGGACAACTTCCTCTGTCACTCCAGAGTCAGTGTTTTAATGAATACTGTTCCCAAGGTTCTTACTTCACAGTGAGGTCTGGCTGCCAAGCTTGTGAAAAGGTAGCCTGAGTTTCTTTTCTCAGTTCAGGGATGATGGGTGAAAGGCGGTGGGTGGGGAGTGAAGGTTGGGGAATGGGAGTGCTAACTGCCTCTTACATTCACTCTTCCTCTTTTGACTCTTTTTTAAAAAATGATTTTTAAATTTTTTTTTAGTGAAGATCTTTTCCCATTCTGTAGGCTGGCGTTCTATCTTGTTGACCATGTCCTTTGCTTTATAGTTCTAGCCCTCCTCTGGCACCGATTCTTAAGATCTTTCCATGCCCTCTCTACCATCATTGACCCTGAACACCCAGGAAGCGGTGTGAAACAGATGTCCCATTCGGGTGCCAGCATTCCTCAGTCACTTATTTATTACATGCTTATCTGTTATGAATTTCCACATTAACAACCATCTGCTGCACAAAGAAATTTCTCTGATGAGGACTGAGAGCCGTACTGACCTGATGTGGGAGTCCCCTCTGTGTGTTGCTTGTATTGGTTAATTAATAAAGAAATTGCCTTGGCCTTTTAGGGCAGAACTTAGGTAGGCAGAGAAGACAGAACTGAATTCTGGGAGGAAGAAAGCAGAGTCAGGGAGAGACACCATGGAGCTGCCAGAGACAGACATGCTGAATCTTTCCTGATAAGCCACTGCCATGTGGCGATACATAGATTAATAGAAATGGGTTAAACTAAGATGTAAGAGTTAGCCAATAAGAAGTTAGAGCTAATGGGCCAAGCAGTGATTTAATGAATACAGTTTCTGTGTGGTTATTTTGGGCCTAAGTAGCTAGGCGGCCAGATGAACAAGCAGCCCTCCCTGCAACAATCAAGGTACATAGTATCAGGAAATGGATAAGCAGGACTGTCAAATCTTGCCAAGACAGGGTAAGATGGTTTTGAAAAATTTCCTGCCTCTGAAAATGGTCTGTCAGTTATTCTAGGCCTTAGTCTAAGTTGGTTGCTTCAATGTTGCAAATGAGACTTTGGGTGATTGCCCAGGTAACCAGTTGTCTCTGTCATTTTTTGCACATTTTGGAAGTTGCTTGATTGCACTTCCTGCTTACTCAAGTAATATTATTTCCCTTCTCGGATCTTTGATGGGGTTGAAGACTAGATAGTTGTAGTTACTTTCCTCTCATGACTTGGCCAAGTTATTTATTATATAAGACTTAAACTAGTTAGGATAGGATAATTATTGAATATATTTGTTCTTATTGTATATAATTTTGTATTAGGCTTAGAACTCTCTTATTTAAACAAAAGGGGAAGGTGCTGTAGGAAGTCTCATAGCTAGTGGTTACCTGCCCACTGGGGCATGGCCTCTTCTACTATATATGCCGATGTAGAGCATGTGTCTGGCCTCTTTTATGGCCTCTCTTTCTGGTTGCTGGATTCGGTTTCTGTTCTCCATTCAAGCAGAGCATTCTGATTTGTGAGTTTACCCCTAAATAAATAACCATCTATTTCTCAATTCTGAGCTAGTATGGGATTTCTTTTAAGCATCCTTTCACACTGACCTACAGTTAGGAAGGTACAAATTTAGAGGGCAGGTTGATACTATGTTCATTTTGCAAAACAAACAAACAAACAAATAAATAAATGATAGTAGCAGGTTCAGCTCTGGGACTATGAGGTCCCAACCATGTGTTCTTGGCTAAATTTCCAGTATCAGTACCATGTTTCCTTGTATGGGGGGGCTTTAAATCTAGCTAGAAAGAAGTTCTCTACTGCCTTTAGTGACACTATTGCAGCTTTGAGCATATCTTGCCATGTTGATCATTATTACAGTTCTTAGGATTTACTACTATGTAAGACTATTGATGCCTTCCCCACTGTAGCAGCCTGCACAGGACATTCCAGTACTATGAAATTCAGTTAGCCAGCAGGGAGGAAGCTTCCTGGTCATTACCGACTTGGTTTCTCCATGTCGTGGAACCAATGTATGTGACATTTTTAGCAATTGGGTCTTACTACCAAGTTCTGGTGGGCAAGCAAGAGCAATGGCCTGCATTGTTTTGGGGGGTATCCATGACACCTCTGACAAACTAGACTTCCTTATTATTATTATTATTAATTAAATTTATTCATTTAGTTTATACCCCATCACAGTTTCCTCTCCCTCCTCTCCTCTTATTCCTTCCCCCCTACCTTCCCCTTCCAATACAATCTATTCCTTCTCTTTTTCTGTTCAGTAAGTTAGTTGTTTCTATGGCTTCCCTTGTGATGATTTTGACATCAAGCTCCACCCCAGCCTGCTCATGCAATTCTTCCTTCCTCTCTTCAACAGGATTCCCCAAGCTCAGCCCAGTGCTTGGCTGTGGATCTCTGTATCTGCTTCATTAGTTACCAGATAAAGGCTCTCTGATGACAATTAGGGCAGTAACCAATCTGATTACAGGGGAAGGCTAGTTCAAGTACCCTCTCCATTATTGCTAGGAGTCTTAGCTGGGCTCATCCTTGTAGATTGGTGGGCATTTGCCTTGTACCAGGTTTCTACCTGACCCAGAATTGCCCCTCCCCCATCAAGATGTCTCTCTTGTGGCTTCCTGCTCCATCCACCCTCAATCCAGTCCCTCATGTTTCCATCCCTGTGTTCCTCCAGTTTACCCAGGAGATCACTTCTATTTCCCCTTCACAGGGAAATCCATGCATCTCTCTTTGGGCCTTCTTTGTTACCTAAGGCTCTCTGGGGCTGTGAATTGTAACATGGTTATCTTTTACCTTATAGCAATATTCACTTATGAGTGAGCACATACCATGTTATCTTTGTGAATCTGGGTTACTTCACTCAGGATATTTTTTTTCTAGCTCCATCCATTTGCCCAACAATTTCCTGTTGTTTTGTTATTTTTAACAGTTGAGCAATACTCCATTGTGTAAATGTACCATATATTTTAAAAATATTTTAATGGTTTATTTAACTTTTATTTTATGTGCATTGGTATGATGAAGTGTCAGATCCCCTGCAACTGGATCTTCAGACAGTTGTGAACTGCCATGTGGGTGCTGGGAATTGAACCTGGGTCCTCTGGAAAAGAGTCAGTGCTCTTAACCACTGAGCCATCTCTCCAGCCTCTGTACCATATTTTTTAAATCCCTTCTTTGCAAACCAGACTTTTTAAGGTAGGAAGTTTATAGTCATACATTTTCTTCTTAGAACTCCTTTCACTGTGTTCCATTGGTTCTGGTATGTTGTGTTGAATTTTCATTTGATTCTGAGAATTTTAAATTTCTGTCTTCATGTCTTCAATGGCCTATTGTTTTATTAGTTTATTGTTCAATTTCCATGATTTTGTGCATTTCCTATAGCTTCTCTTGCTGTTGATTTGTAGTTTTAATTCATTGTGATTAGATAGGATAAAAGAAATTCTTTCAGTTTTCTTATCTTTGTTATGACTTGGATTGTGTACCAATA